>VDFB02260718.1:234937-369122 GCA_007258455.2 Sequoia sempervirens | reverse complement strand
TGATAAAAGGGTGTGAACAAAGTTGATTAGTTGAAAAGACTTCAGAAAATGTCAAGCTAATGTGCTTAGTTGGGGATGCATGCCTGTAGGATAGGAACAAAATGTATTTGCTAAAAAATATTTAGAAACATTCAAGAAAATGTGAATGGCTGGTGTAAAGCCAAATCCCAAAATGTTTTCCAACGTCCTCCTTGCCTGCATGAATTGTGGGAGCTTTGGAACGAGGTGAGGGAAACATTTTATTGTGGAATAGTTGACTAATATAGCTCTTGTTTCAATCAGCCACCCTCTCATGAAATCTCATTCATATAATAATCTTGCACGATCTTATCATAGCGAAGGTGATTATGAAACCATTGGCTACTACTACAAGGCATCAGTTAAGGAAAGACAGAGGCCATGGGATTTTGTGCTACCATACTCTAGGCTAGGACAACTTCAAGTGAAGCTAGGAGATCTTAAGAGTTCTCTCTCAAATTTTGAAATAGTTTAGGAGGTGCATAAATTGAATTTGTTGACAAGGCTTAAGAAACTAGCAAGAAATATAAATGGTAGGTGTAAAAAGATGTTATGGCATGGAATGCAATGATTACAGGATATGTCGATCCATTTATTAATTATTTTTATACTAGAATAAATAGATAGATGTCTCGTTTCTAGGCATAATTGAAAAATCAAAGCATTTATTTCCAAAGACAGAGAGAATTTAATCCATTGATGACACATTCAGAAAATCAACTAAATAGAAGATTAGAATCCAATCTGGATCCAATGCTGGTAGGAACAAAAATTTGCTACCTGTATAGGAGAAAATTTGCACCCCTTACACAAATTCCTGTTTTAAACTCCCTCACCTTAGAAAACCAAATCTGAAGGAAAAATTCCACATCAACTTGATTCCTTCATTCCACTTGGCATCTATCTCTTGCATTGCTAGAAAAATATTTTCTGGAAACGCACATGCGAGATGCTTATGTCCCTGGCGAATTCCTATGTGTGAAGCTAGTAGAGGTGTTACACTTCCCATTGGGGTCAATTTGTAACATCCCTCTTCAACCAATCGACCCCGAAGATGCCTTATCATTCCTCATTCTTACTTCAAATGCATTTATTCTCATTCCATTCCATCCTCTAGCAATCTTCTTCATAAGTTCTAGAAATTTCATTTTCAAGCATTCTTAACCTTCAAGCAACAATTTGGAACTTCATAGCAGCAAAAAAAACACACTCTGTAAAGCAAGTGTGGAACAAGCCATTGTAGTAGGGGCTTGAGGTTTTGCAACACCTCCCTTCATCATAGTTGAGGTTGTGGTGATTGTTCAATCTCTCTTTTCTCCTCCATTAGCTAGTGAGCTCTTGGTGGAGGTGGTAACATTTTCACTCCTCTCCTTTATGATTTGGTTGAGTAGCTTAATACTATTTTGTAGTGTTACTTTCCTTTTCTCCTTCCCTACTTCTTTATCATACATTTTTCTATCATTGCTATCTTCTCTATTCATAGAGGTGGAAACACCAAAACAAAGGTCTGACTGAGGTAGCCCCTATACAACCCTGAACAATTTTCCCTCTTTCTTGTGTAGAGGTGGATGTGCTTTTTGGAGCTAGTTGGCAGACAAGCATCTTTGTGAGATCATCTTTAGCACCTTAGCTTTCATATACTTACTTTATCATATATGTTTGTATATTTCCTACTTATTTCTATTTTGTTCCATTAGAAGTGACTAGCTAGGTCATCAACTTGTTTTCTAGCATTTCGTACTATCTTTTTGGTCCTCTGGTCATACGGACACCGACGCAGCTGAGAGACACTAGTGCATCACACTATCATCCCATAACTACATTTTCATCCTTAGGAAAAGAGCTACTTGAGGTACAATATTGAACCTGAAAACTGGCTCGCCTAGCCCCAATCCTAATTTTGGGTCTACAGAGTGATTGAAGGGAATTATAGTCCTCATCATTCTCGTCCCTCATTTCAGATATCCCTTTAGAGTGAGGTAATTTATGGCAGCCTTTTGCTCTTGGATCTCTGTGACTTGGGACCTTGACGTGGTTGGTCCCCCTCTCTTACATTTTTGGTGAACCTGACATGAGCCATTTTGGTTTCATTTTGCGATACTGAAAGCTCCTTTCCTCATATTCTAGGAGTGTTGTAGGTGTGAGTGTTGTGAGGCCTTTTCCTTACAACCCAACCTATGACCCCTAGTAGGTGTAGTTGGAAGGTTCTAAAAGTGTTACATAACAAAACATTAATTAGGTCAATGTCCTAACTTGCAACCTTTGGAGGGTCCCAAGAGAGTGTTATTCATTGCATGTGATGGCCTCTTTCCTACATAAACCTATCCCCTCTACATAGCCTATGAGTTGTGGTACTGGTATAACCTTCATCTTGCAGGATCTGCCAATGGGTTTTAATAGGGAACGATCTCCTCTCTACATCCCTACATGAATCAATAGAAACATCATAGTAGGTGTTCTCATTGATACAATGTCTCAATTGAGCATTATAACTGAGGAGATCATGCTAATCAACTTTTTACTCAAAGATGGGTATGATGCACCTATGAGCACTATCCGCACGCATGACAGAATTTTCGTACCTCCTTTGGGTAGTATCGTCTTGTCAATTTTGGTTGGACCTAAATACATAAAGATTTTGTTCAACATAATCCCTAGATCTAAACTCTTTGGAGTGAAGCTAGGTATCCCTTGGTTAGTAGCTATGAATGTAGTACCCTCAATCATGCATAAATGTTTAAAATTTATCCAGGAGGGTTCTATGCATGTAAACATTAGTTATAAACCACTGGTTACCCATGATAGTTATTCCTTGGATTACTCTTGCCCTGTGCCTATTATTCCTCTCCCACGTAGGAAGGAGCTCTTGTACCAAACATATCAAAATTATAAGAAAGGACGTTTAAGGCCAAAAGTGAGATACCCTCCATTGCCTTATGTTGTTTTACATAGGTCTTGTTTAAAAACTTACAATGATGTTGCCAAGGCACATAAAAGAGAAGACGAGAAGCGGTCTTGAGATCCTCCTTCCTCTTTCATTGTCCAGCTTAATGCTTTCTCTCACCCTATTGTGGCACCATCAGATTTTGTTTCACACTTACAAGAGAATCCTATGGTGCCTGCTTGGTGAAAGCCAAAGCATCCCACATTCAAACTTCCTGTTCTACCCACAAAGCTTAGGCCCATTCGGTATGGTAGGAGAAAAGGCCCCTGTGGGGAATCTTCTATGTCTCAACCTCTATGGCCTGCTACAATCCCTGCTTCCAAGGAAATAAACTAGAAGTAGTCCACTACTGAGGCATTAGAGCTGACTTCCCCCATTGCTTCTCAACTTGTTCCTCCTGCTCCCATTTAGGAGCCTGTCTCTTCACTGGAAATAGTTGTGGAGGACACTCCCATGGCTGAGCAAGAGGCTTTTGTTCCTTCACAACCTCTAGTCTCTAACTCGAAGAGTCATAGAAATTTCCTTGCATGCAAGCACAAGCATTGGTGAAAGGCTCTCATAGCTGGGCATGCTGCCTTACAAAGGAAGGAAGAGGAGATGAATGCCCATGTATCAGGGCCTCCTATCACATCGTCCTCCCTCCTCCCCTTTTCTTCTATTCAATCTAGCTCCACATTGCTTACAACTTCCACTGTGAGTATGAATGTTCCTAACCCTAAAAAGGTGTAGGTGTTCATCTCTCCTTCAATAGAGCCACCTTTGTGGATGTCCCTTCTAGATGTCCCACCTTTCTCGAAACCCATAGATATGATGAACACATTAGTGGTATCTATTTTGGTTTTCTCTTCCCCCTCTTCCTATGCACCTCTCACCTCATTTGTGGGGAGTTCATGTCCCTTGACGAAGTAGAAGGTGGAGAGTGGTCCTTCCAGCAATGAAGGACATAAGAGGAGTCCACCTTCCTCAAAAGGTGGCCTCGCGTTGACTTGTTTTGTCCTAGTGATGGAACTAATCCTAGATTCCCTTTAGTTCATCACCTCTCTCAAATCAGTTAGTGAGCCTAGTAGTGAATCTTTAGCATAGCCTTCCCCATCCGTTGAGGTGAAATATGGCACTCCTATAAAGTGCATGTTTAACTCTCTGGATGAAGTTTCAGCCTTGTCAGCGATCTTCACGAAATCATTGACCTTAGCTCCACAAGAGCTGAATGAAGGAGACCTTGTGGGGCCTTCTTCCTTATCCCTTATTGCGGGAGGGTTAGACGCTCCTCCTGTTAACATTCCACCACTATAGGCTCATCCTCCTTCCCCCTAGGATGATCTAGAGTGGTAAGTGGATGACCTCTGGGTTGATCAGTGTTAGGAGGAGGCCCCTTCTCTATCTTTAGAGTAGATGTGTGTCTATTGTGATGTGTTCCCCCATGATCATGCTATGTGTTCCTGGATAACCCTTCCCTTTTTGGTGCTTGGATACAAGCATGGTTTTTGTGTCATAAACCTTCTTCTAACCTTCTTCTATTTGTCTTATCATTCCTCCATGTTTGTGCTTTATTTTCAACAAATTGGGGATGATGCAAAGTGTTGGGGGCATTTAGGCTTCCCTTCCATGGCAACACAATTTTTTATTTTTACTTTTTCTTCTTGTGCATTCTTCACATGGTTTGCTATAGCAGGGGGTTGATGAAAACTCATTTTATATACTATTATTACACTTATATATATTTATGAGTAGTTTTGACCCTAAAATATTAGGCTACCCCTGTGCCCTTTGTTTGTGTCCATTTATTTTTTTCTATTTTATTACCTTTCTCTCTTCTTTGCTTGAGTTTTCCCTCTGATGTGTGGCAACACCATTTCTATAACACTTTGATTTGAAAAAAATGCATTCGTTACCAATGAATCTTTTCTCGAGAATCTTCACAAATTCCTTTTTGAAGAATCACTACTTCAAACCCTAATGGAACATGTTTTCTTCATCATGTGTTTATAAAGAAAGAATTGGAGAACCTTCCTCTGAGGTGGGAGCAACTTTGATCTTCCCTTTGCAAGGGGGAATTTTTCTTCCTTTCAAATTCCTTGATGAAGTGAACATCTTTCAAAAGGATTTGTTAATGATGAATTTATTTGAGAAAGAAACATCTCTTCCGCACTTTCAAACAATGTGTCCTTTGAGTGAACCCCTTCCTTCATGCTAGGTTCCCAAGGGATCCCTTTGAAAGCTCTCTAATCTATCAATGGTCTATGTGACTATCCATTTACTTTCCTATGTGGCCGCTTTCAGACAAGTTCTATCTATGGGTAGACATGTTGCTTTGCAGGTGCATTTGTAATGTTGCTTTTCAACTCTACAAAGTCCCCTTTCTTCCCATTTCCTCCATGTGAAAGATCTTGGGGGATGCCTCCTTGTAGGTCTATGGGTCTATAGGGTGCTTTCTCTGAGCTTCCTCCATGTGAGAGATCTTGGGGGTCACTCCCCTGTAGGTCTACAAGTCTTTAGGGAACTTTCTTTGCATTTCCTCTATGTGAGAGATCTTAGGGAATACCTCCCTACAGGTCTGTGGGTCTATAGGGTACTTTCTTGGGTTTCCTTCATGCAAGATATCTTGAAGGACAAATTCCTTGTAGTTTTGCGAGTCTGTAAGGTGCTTTCTAGGCTTCCTCCATGTGAGAGATCTTGGGGGACACTTCCTTGTAGGTTTGTGCGTCTATAAGGCACTTTTTTTAGGTTTCCTTCATGTGAGAGATCTTGGAGGACACTTTCCTTGCGGGTCTATAGGCCTATGAGGCACTTACTTCTTGGGGCTTCCTTCATGTGAGAGATCTTGGGGGTCATCTCCTTGCAGGTCCGCGATCCTATAAGATGCTTTCATTAGACAACTTCATAGTTCTAATAGGCTATGAAGTCCTTTGCTTGTCCTGCGCTCTCAAGTTTTCCAAATCGTGGTCTGCTTCCTCGAAGGTTTAGGTATACATTTCTAACCCTATTAATTCTTCAACCTACTTTATCAAGGCACTCATCAGTATTCGTGCTCACTAAAGTGGGGGAAAAATTTATAGGAAAAAATTTGCACCCCTTACAAAAATTCCCCTTTTACACTTCCTCACCTTAGAAAACTAAATTCGAAGGAAAAATTCCACATTAGCTTGTTTCCTTTTTTCCATTTGGAATTTTTCTTTTGCGGTAGTAGAAGAATATTTTCTAGATATGTGCACATGATGCACAAATGTCCATGTGACACGCTTATGTCCCTGATAGATTCTTGCATCTAAAGTTGGAAAAGGCATTACACTTCCTATCGGGGTCAGTTTGTAATGTCTCTCTTCGACCAACTGACCCTGAAGATGCCTTATTATTCCTCATTCTTACTTGAAATGCATTCATTCTCATTCCATTCCATCCTCTAGTAGTCTTCTTCACAAGTTCTAGCAATTTCATTCTCAAACATTCTCAACCTTCAAGCAACACTTTGGCACTTCATAGAAAGATCAACAACACTCCATCAACTTTGTAAAGAAAGTGTGGAAAAATCCATTCTAGCAGGGGCTTGAGGTTTTGCAACACCTCTGTTCATCAGAGCTGAGGCTGTGGTGATTGTTCAAGCTCTCTTTTCTCCTCCATTAGCTAGTGAGCTCTTGTTGGAGGTGGTAAAATTTTCACTCCTCTCCTTTACGATTTGGTTGAGTATCTTAATACTATTTTGTAGTGTTACTTGCTTTTTCTCCTTTTCTACTTGTTTATCATACATTTTTCTATCATTGCTATCTTGGCTATTCATAGAGGTGGAAACACCAAAATGGGGGTATGACTGAGGTAGACCCCTTTACATCCCCCAACAATTTTCCCTCTTTCTTTTGTAGAGGTGGACATGCTTTTTGGAGCTAGTTGGCGAACAAGCATCTTTGTGAGATCATCTTTATCACCTTAGCTTTTATATAAATACTTTATCATATCCGTTCGTATCTTTCCTACTTCATAGTTCTATTTTGTTCCCTTAGAAGTGACTAGCTAGATCGATAGCTTGTTTTCTAGCAGATCATACTATCTTTTTGGTCCTTTGGTCACATGGACACCAATGCACTTGAGAGATGCTAGCACACCGTGCTGTCATCCTAGAAGCATGCTTCCATCCTCGAGAAAAGAGCTACCTAAGTTACAATGTTGAACCCAAAACTTGGCTTGCCTAGTACCAATCCTGATTTTGAGTCTGCAGAGTGATTGAAGGGAATTATAGTCCTCATCATTCTAGTCCCTCATTTCAAACATCCCTTTAGAGTGAGATAAGTTAGGGAAGCCTTTCGCTCTTGACTCTCCATAACCTAGGGCCTTAACGTGATTGGTCCCCCTCTCTAATACTACCGAGCTCAACGCTTCACTCTAGATTCCCACTACTCTGATTTTGTAATCCAAAATTTCAAACCCCTAATCCTTCACAAAATCCACAATAGAATCCCATTTTTAGATCATCTTCCCTTGAAACCCAAAATGTTTCTTTAAAGAAGAAGAATTTGGTTGTATAAGAATTTCAAAATAACCCCCAACCAACTGCCAAACCAAATATATAGTTAGCTTTTAATTTATTAAATTAATAGTCAATTAAAAATATTTCAATTAAAATCTTAATTTGGGTAAATATAATTGATACCCACAAACCATAAAACCATTTACTGACATTTATTGCACATTATAATTAATTATTTAGTCCAACCTTATAATTTTTTTATTTATCATATTATTATTTACTTATTAACATTGCATTGTAAATTTATTTTATTATTAACTATAATTATTTGTTTATATATATTTATATTTATTTAACAAAGGTATTTAACAATTTATTTTAATGCATACTATACCCAAACACATCTAATCAGACAATCTAAATTAAATAAAACTAAATGACCATTAGTTACTTGACCACCATCTAGGGTCAAAATATAAACCTCAACAACACTAACTAACCATTGACAAAACTAACAAGGTATCAAATTGGATACTCATCCTCTTCGAGGATGATGGCTAGGGTAGGGGAGCAAGTTCTATCTCCAACCAACTAATCCATGATCTATATACGGATCTAGACTATATGCAATATTGAATGATTAATTTCAACAACTTAAAGGAATTACAAATTCAAGCATACATCAACGAAATTATGTATCAAAATTGAAAACGTAAGGTGAAAATCAGAACATGAGAGAGGAGAGAAGAAGTGCAAACGAATTGGTAATGGAGTTCGTCACAAACATGACTACGTCTTCGGGTCCACTCCAATAGAGAGACCGATCCGATTAACTCCAAAATCAATTAAAAATGATGCACCAAGACCATCAGTTCGGTAGCATAACAAGGCTCTGATGTACAACAATGGCTTGAAAAATCTCCAACACCTCTCTTTCGTGTCACCTCAGCTTCAAGACTTCATCACCTGAAAAATACTTAACTCCACTCTCACCTCACACCCCCTTAAATACATAAAATTAGCCAAATAAGGCTTAACAAAGACAATAAATGATTAACTCCCCTTTAACATCTCGGACCATGACTAATTTGTCCCTTAACCCCATTTTTGTTTGGTGGTTAGGGTGAATATTTACAAAAATAAGCTATTTTGTTGTGGCCTCGGGCCAACACATACAACAAAACAAATGCGAGTCCATATATAGTTAGATAGGCATCGGTGGCCTGTCAGTAGAGTTTGATTATTGGTGAATGGTTGATCGGGAGTTCCAACACCGCCAACCTCGTTTTGTTTTCATATTAACCAAAAACTTTAATCAAAACCAAACGAGCTGTATAACTGTTGAAGAAACTGTCGACGGTGCAACGGTTGAACGGCTTGCTAATCCGCCGTGGGTCACGAGTTCCAACCCGAGCTAACAATTTTTGTTAAACAACGAACTCACCGATTAAACGAAGGGAACTAACAGACTAGCCGATGGAGGAAGAGGGTACGTGGCATGCCGCAAGAATGCCACGTGGAAAAATATGACTGATTGACTACAACACATCACTACCACCCGTCGATGACTCGAATGCCACATGTAAGGAGATAATTCACCAAACCCATCCACATCACTTGCTGACTCAGATGATGACTGTTCCTGCCACGTATCTGCTGACTGGATGCGAATGACATGTGTCAACGCATGATTCACTGACCTTGCTAACGTCACCTACCACATCATCGTGCCACGTCGACATGTACGGACGGTACATACTACCACCTGTCAACTCCCAATTGGTCCACTTTAGATTTGTATGAACTGCTAACGTCATCTTTGTATGGACGCTGACATCATCATTGTACCTTCTATTCACAAGTCAACCAGGAGCTTTGACCAGCTGTATCTTGAGCCTCTGATGTCGAATTTCTATGAAACGAGCGCCATTGAAATCATCTTGATGAGCTCTTCGCGATGATGCCAACTTCGACAACTTTTGATGACATCATTTTTTTCACTTTCTAGATGCCCCCTAATCCCAGTTTGACGCGAGGTTTGACTGGCCATAACTTGCACAAACGGACTCCTTTTCACTCCGTTCGAGTTGCGTTGGAATCAGGACACCGAGCTCTTTTTGATGGTGCTGATTTTGGAGAGAAATGAGAGACTTCAATTTCTACTAAAAATGTCCATCGGATCAGGCCTCCCTACTGAAGACCTTTTGGACCTCCAAAAGTGACATTTACTCTGACATTAAGTGAGGATTTGGCCTCCCCACTTGTCTTGTATCATCTGTACATCTGAAAACCTGGCTCACAATCACAATGAAGACTGCAATAACATTGTTGATCATAAACATTATTCTATCACTTCCATAAGCATCTACATCAATTACCGTAGCCACTAACCAACAAAAATTGACTAGCATCAAGCTGAACAATAATGCAGAAATGAAAGAGAATAAGTCAACAACACATTGATCCTTTACAACAAGAACATTTTTACCCAAGGATTCATCACTGCTTTCAATCATCATTTTCTCATGTTGTACTGCAAGTGCATCCTGCAACATCCGATCCTGGTTAGCTACTCCAAGTTCAAGTGTAGAATCACCTGTACTGACAGACATAAGAGTTAACTCTTTACTTGCATTAATCACCCTCTTTAACTACCCTGTGTTTGCAAAAGAATGATAAGTCTTAATCCTGTGAGAATGTACAATGTACTAAATGCCATCCTTAAACAAATGATAATGATTCTTTTCCCTATAGAAAATTGCTTTCCTGTCATAAAGATAAGGGCTACCAAGCACTATCCCACAGATATCCAGTGGAACCACATCAAACTGCACTTCATCCACAAATTTACTAGTGATTGTGAATCTTAAGGTGCATTGTCTTGTTACTTGCAGCTTATCATTTTCACAAATCCAGCCTAGTGGATAAGGTTTCTTATGCAATGTAGTTTTTAACCCCAAGTTCTTTACAACACTTTCAGAAATTAAATTCACTTGAGAACCACTATCTATGAGTGCATCAATTTTAGTGTTCTTAGCAACAACCCTTAAATGAAACAACTCATTCCTCTTTACATCTTTAGAGACATCATTAACTTTAGATGAAGAAGCACAACTATGAACATAAACACTAGAAATAGGAGCTTTACCTTTTAAACCCATAGCTGTTATCTTAGTCTCATCATCTCAATCTGAACCAAGATCCAAAACTACATTTGTGGCTTTCTCCTTACCCTTCTGTTTCTGATTACGTCTTTGAGCCCACTTAGGCTTCAATTCTAGATGCAACTGCCAACAATGTTCTTCATCATGACCCTTCTTGTCACAATGAGAGCAAGAAAGTTTCTCATCCTTCTTAACTATAGCTTCTTCTTTCCTTTCCCTGTCTCTGCATTCTTAGAAGATTTCTTTACAGAGTTATCATTATCAATAAAAGATCCTTTACCCCTTGACTCTAAGTGTGTAGCTTGAACATACACTTCATCCAAATTACAAGGGTTCAAAACCAAAATGGAATGCCTAAGGTAGGAATGAAGACCTCCTATGTACTTCAACAAAGTGTCCTGGGTGTACAAAGGAACATTCAAAGCAATAGCCCTTTTCCTGAATTCATGGGTGTATTCTTGGACAGTTTGACCTTTCCCTTGCCTAAACATTTGCTAGTCCATCATTAACTGTTGCATATGTCCTAGGGGATAAAATTGCTTCTTCAAAGCATTAACAAACTCTGCCCAAGTTAAACTGACTCTACCATGTTGTGAAATTTCTGCCTTAGTCCTACTCTCTCACCAAGTTAAAGCTGTACCTCCTAACCGAAGAGTAGCTAATTGGATCCTATCAACATCATCTAATAGGTTTTGGACTCTACAATAAACTTCAACTTGTTGAATCCAATCATCCAATTTTTTAGCATTAAGTTCACCACAATACTTAGGCAAGTCAAATTTTACATCCAATTTAATTTTAGGCTTATACCCACTCTTGAAAGGATTAGAAGAAATAGAATGAGGAGAAGATGGAAAAGAAGGAGAAGAGGGAGGAGAAGAAGAAGAGGGTGGATCTGGTTGCTTGTCACCATCTCCATGTTGTTTCCCTTTCTTGTCTTTGTGATCTTCTTGCTTCGACGAACCTTCTTCACGTTCCTTCTATTCTTGTCTCTCCTGAAAAAGAATGTCCACCTTAGCCTTCATCTCAAGGAATGCTCTTCGAAATTCCTACTCACTGATTTCTTCAGGAACCTCCATTCCAAAAACTGACATCTTCAGAAATGTTCTTCATTTCCCGATCTCAGGATCAAAGTCTTCAAGCTTGCCTTCACCCTTTTGAACCCTGGATCTCGTTAGCATTCAAAAAACAAATAACTGCAATAATAGTCACCAAGAGCTCTGATACCACTTGATCTATATACGGATCTAGACTATATGCAGTATTGAATGCTTAATTTCAACAAATTAAAGGAATTACAAATTCAAGCATACATCAACAAAATTATGTATCAAAACTGAAAACGTAAGGTGAAAATCAGAACATGAAAGAGGAGAGAAGAAGTGCAAATGAATTGGTAACGGAGTTCGTCACAAACGTGACTACGTCTCCGGGTCCACTCCAATAGAGAGACCGATCCGATTAACTCCAAAATCAATTACAAATGATGCACCAAGATGATCAGTTCGGCAGCATAACAAGGCTTTGACATACAACAATGGCTTGAAAAATCTCCAGCACCTCTCTTTCGTGTCACCTTAGCTTCAAGACTTCATCACTTGAAAAATACTTAACTCCACTGTCACCTCACACCCCCTTAAATACATAAAATTAGCCAAATAAGGCTTAACAAAGACAATAAATGACTAAATCCCCTTTAACATCTTGGACCATGACTAATTTGTCCCTTAACCCCATTTTTGTTTGGTGGTTAGGGTGAATATTTACAAAAATAAGCTATTTTGTTGTGGCCTCGGGCCAACACATACAACAAAACAAATGCGAGTCCATATATAGTTAGATAGGCATCGGTGGCCCATTGGTAGAGTCTGATTTTGGTGAATGGTTGATTGGGGGTTCCAACCCTGCCAACCTCGTTTTGTTTTCATATTAACCGAAAAATTTAATCAAAACCAAACGAGCTGTATAACTGTTGAAGAAACCATTGGCGGTGCAATGGTTGAACGACTTGCTAATCCGCTGTGGGTCATGGGTTCCAACCCGGGCTAACAATTTTTGTTAAACAACGAACTCACCGATCAAACGGAGGGAACTAATAGACTAGCCGACGGAGGAAGAGGGTACGTGGCATGCCACAAGAATGCCACGTGGCAAAATCTGACTGACTGACTACGACACATCACTACCACCCGTCGATGACTCGGATGCCACATGTCAGGAGATAATTCGCTAAACCCATCCACATCACTTGCTGACTCGGATAATGACTGTTCTTGCCACGTATCTGCTGACTGGATGTGAATGACACGTGTCAACGCATGATTCACTGACCTTGCTGATGTCACCTGCCACATCATCGTGCCACGTCGACATGTACAGACTACCACGTGTCAACTCCTGATTGGTCCACTTTAGATTTGTACGAACTGCTGATGTCATCTTTGTACAGACGCTGACATCATCATTGTACCTTTTATTCACAAGTCAACCAGGAGCTTTGACCAGCTGTATCTTGAGCCTCTGATGTCGGATTTCTACGAAACGAGCACCGTCAGAATCATCTTGACGAGCTCTTCACGATGATGCCAACTTTGAAAACTTTTGACGACATCATTTTTTTGCTTTCTGGATGCCCCCTGATCCCAGTTTGACCTGAGGTTTGACTGGCCATAACTTGCACAAACGGACTCCTTTTCGTTCTGTTCGAGTTGCGTTGGAATCGGGACACCGAGCTCTTTCTAATGGTGCTGATTTTGGAGAGAAATGAGAGACTTCAATTTCCACTGAAAATGTCCACCAGATCAATCCATTAGGTTTCAAGGAATGCTTAGACCTAGTAATTTAGGTGGAAATGTATCCTATTACTTGTTCACTCAAGCATACGAGTTATAACACATATTCATAGTAGTTGAAGCACTAGGAAAGGAACTCTAGCAATCATAACTCACTTTGTATGTACCCCATATGTCCAATGGTACGATGCCACCCTTTCCACCTATCCTAACAACATACTACTGCCTCACCTAACTATCCAACTAAATCTCTACATAATAATAATAATAATATAACAATATGCATCATAATCACAAAAGTACTAACAAAAGCTCACGTTCCATCTGCAACCACAACACTTGAACACAAGTCCGTACCTCTTCATGATAATAAATATAATCATAATATCATATCATCATGATAACAATAAGTTAGAATCATGTGAAAATCCTAAAGATATCCAAAGATCTTCCATAACACAAATACACACATAGCTTGCATCCTTCATCTTCAGGTTCCTTAGCTAGACTACCTGAACATCCAAAGTGAGAATGGAGGGGAACTACATAATACATATAGGGGTATATTAGAGACATATCTAGTTTAAATTGTACTTGTGTTAGTGTTAGATATTCACTTACGGTGTATATGAAATTAAAGACATGATAATTTGAATAGTATGAATTTGTTGTACTCCTCCACATAACATAGTTGAGGGTGTAGGAACCGATTTATAAGAAATAATAGATAGTAAGTTATAAGCATAAGAGGATGGCTTAAATGATAATAAAAACTAGTAATTTGTTCATATTCTCAATCAAAGTACAACCTACATGCAATGCATATTACAATTTTGTGTATCTAACTATTTATCAATATTTTTGTGAAAATTCATTCACTCATTCGTTTGATCCTGAAAATGGGAAATAAAAAACTATAACAATTGAATTATTTTTTCAAGATAGAACAAAAAGGTGGTGTAGAATCACTTAAGAAATGGATATGACCACTCTAATTCATCCCTTGTAATTCAAAACAACTTCACATGAAATTTTTAATGTTTTAAACCTAGTCGATTAGAACTTGAATAAAAGATCATAAAAAAATGAGACCATATAAACCATTGGAAAACAATGAGAATAACATATGTAACTAGAGCCCCCATAAGAATCATGTGGCATTTTTATGCCCATGAGAATTTTTACACTTTTTAGAATAAGGTACATGCTCATTTACATTTTCATTCAATGGTGCAATTTCAGTGTGACTCCTTTCCTTACTTGTTAATCCTTTCTATAAATATTTATATGATATTATTTAGAACTAACCAAAACAAACACATCATAGGAAAGACCTGATGTAATATAAATATTTATATAATATAAAAATATTTATATTATATATATGCCATTAACAATTTGTTGAGAAACAACCATAACTTTTCTTATCAAATAATGATATAATGATGAAGAAATCCATGTTTTAGAGATACCAAAAATAGTTACAATGTTGAATGATAGAGACTAGTTTCTTTCTTACATTAACAAAAATATTATAGGACTTGAACTATCCAAACCATTATGTTAGTATTAATTGTTAAGTATTGTATTATTTTTAATCTCTGATTGATTACTCATAACTATAAAAAATATTTAGCTAATACAAATGTAATTCAATGATTTTAGTGAAGCCCAAAATAGGATTTTACTATATGGAATTATCAATTATGATGATGGGAAGTCATGGGAGCATTCCAAAGAAAGATTCAAGATTATGAGAGTTTGAATGGTAGAAAAATGTCATTTTCAACAATGACCTTTTAATATAAACCAAGTAGAAACCCTAGGATCACATACTATAAACACACACTTTTCATAGCTACAAACTCAAATCCACCTTGTTTTTTATTAGGAAAATCAAGTTTTGAAGGGGCCCTGAAACCATTTAAAACAAAGAGAAGCTGCTAAAAAGACAGAAGCATTAAGACCTGCAGCCCAAAAAAAAAAAGTTGACTAAAGATAAAACCAAAGAACCTGTCAACAACCCTACAAAAAAACATCAACAACAAGGCTATACAACCAAAAACAACACCAAAACTACAACATTTTATCAAGAACATTGGTTGAGGCCATATTTTCAATAATGACCCCCTCATGCATCTTGACCACATCCTTCAGATCCTCAAATGAAATGGCATCCCTTTTCTTCTTCTTGCTCCTTGTTCTCAAGCACAAACCAACCTCCAAATTCTTCTCCACATCAGGGCCAATATCCTCAATCTTCTCCTCCAAATTCATGTAGTTAACTTCCTCAATGGCCTTCTCATGTTCTCCCAGATCTAGAGACTTTCTAGTCCACTTTATAGCTTTCTCATTTAAAATAGAGAGACCTTAAGCACTATATTTCAAGGACTTGTTACTAATACAAACAAAATTTTGAAATCATCACTATTCTTTCTAATTATTTCCTCCATATTCACAAACCTCTTCTCAATAGTCTTTTGGAAAATGATTTATAGGGAGATTATCCTCTCCGCATGACTTTTACCAAGTCTATCAACATCAACAACAAGTCTATCAAGAATAACATTCATAGTCTTAACCTTACCTTTAATCGACCATTCCTTTTGGTTGCCATGCACTAATGCAACAAAAAAATATTACTAGTTCTTAAGCTAGAAATTGAGCTCCTTCACTTCCAAGAATATCCACTTCACAAGCGAGAGAAAATTGTGAGTTATGTCCTCTGCCATTCTATAGAATAGGTCCATGTTAATTTTTTCCCAATTACTAGTAGTGCAACATGAGAACCAACATTCTCAATAGGTTCCTCCCGAGCCCCCTCTCTGCACTCCAAATCCTCCTCAATAGGGGAATCCTCCACTTCAATAACCTCCACTTTCATGCGGTGCTTATCAAGCATATATGCCAAGTCAGCCAAAATTTTGAGTCACTCCACCTTCACATCAATCCCCTTAACCTGCTCAACACTAATAGGAGAATCAAAATTATCCTGGTTAGGGTCAGCCCCATTGGAACACACCATAGCCTCATTTTTCCTACTCAATATCCTTCATAGGATGCTTGTTACCATCAAGGCTATCACTTGGGATATGTTTAATATCAGGAATAGGTAAATTCTCCACAACTCTCAAATCATCCACCATCTGATTAATAGCTCGCTTCTCTTTCTTGGGGCATCTTTTCTTCCCCTTCCCATTCTTCTTCACTAAAGACACCATGGATTCCTTCATTTTAGTATCAGTTTCATAACCCTTAGACCAACATTTTGAAACCTTGGAATCATCAACAAAATCACTCTCCTCCTCTGACAGTTCCTCATAATTAGAATCATCTTCCTCATAATCCCCTTTCCACTCATTCGCCAACTCAATAGTATCATATACATTGTATTTTTTCCTCCCTTTTTATTAGTTGGGGTCTTAGGAGTAACATGAACCATCTTCAACTTAATGTGATACAAAATAGTATTCATAAGGCCTTCATGGAGAATAGCCTTCCTAGGGTTTTTCCTATTATCCTCGATACTAGTTTCCATGGAAAGGAGGTAAAAAGGAAACAAAACCTTAGAATTATGGTGGACGTGATTCAATAACATGAAATGATAGCCATAGATAAAAGAATACCTACCCTCCAGAGTGAAAAATTGCATAATGGCCATAGCAATGTCCCTCCATAGCCACTTAATAGATTTGTGTGCATACCCACCACTACTAATAAACTTAAGCTTCCTCTTCTTAGCATCTTTGAAGAAATTGGCTAAGGTTGTCTTGGCTGCAACTATATCTTTGTAAAATTTCCTTTCCTTGGAAGGAAGACTAGTAACCTCAGTCATGAATTCCTCATTGATGTTGAAATCCACTCCCTTGTAGCACAAAAACTTATTGTTCCACCCACTAATAAAAGCCTTCGTCACTTTAGGGTTTGAACCATGGAGCTTCAACAAATAGGGGTAGACACCACCCTTCTCTAGATGCTCCCAAACAATTTTATTGCTACTAAACTCTTCACAAGAGCTTAGCTCCACTCTACAATGAGCCCCTCCCATGGTAGCATGCAACAAACAACACTTCACCTTCTCTTTGATTTTCTGCAAAGGAAAAATTAGGCGAGTGAACTACAAGGAAAAGAAAAACATACCCACAAAATGTATGAGCTTTGAAAACCAAGTACTACCATACCTTAGCTCCCAGCGTATAATCTCATGAACATCTAAAAAGAAATTATTAAAAGAGCATGCACTAAACTCGATGTGTAAAACTGACTAAGGAAGAAATAAAATAGCCTTTCTCCCTCCTTAATCGCATCCTTGGCATGGAAACTAGTCATAATTGGATACTTTTTGAAGATTAAGTGGCAAGGAATCATAAGTATTCCAATTAATTCCATCCATCACTCCTAAATTAGCTAACCCATTAGCTAACAAATTAGCTTCCCTGAACATGTGAGTAATTCTCACCTCATCAAAAGTGTTAATGATGGAGATTAAATCATTAATCAGATGGGCTATAGACCATGATGGTGGGTTACTCTTCAGAAGACACTTTATAATGTTAAGGGAATCCTATTCAATTCAAATTTTAGAGACCCAAGATTCTTTAGCCAATAAAGGGCCATGATAGGCTGTTGTTGCCTTTATAAAGTGGTTTGTCTGAATTCCCAAAGGGAGTGCAAGTACAAAGACAAACCTTCCATTTTCATCATGTAACACTCCACCACAACTAGCAGGTCTCGAATTCCCCTTTGAAGCACTTTCAAAGTTAAATTTGAACTATCCATGAGAGGGAGCTTTCCAATGAACCCCCTCCCTAGTGGCTTTAATCTTCTTCACTAGAGCAGAAAGATCATAAGAAAGATTCCACCAGTTTCCCAATAACAAATCATAATTAGAGATAACAACCTTAAGACCCAAAGAAGGGAACACTGAGAATTTAGAGAGAAAATTTTTCTTTATGGCTTCACAAATTTTGAAATCCAACCTAGAAGGAGGGAGCTCCAATTGATGGAAAACACGATTGTTACATTCCTTCTACACTCCCCAAGCCAAATGTGGCAATATGAGAGACCAAAGCATCAAGAGAGCCAGATTATGAGTAGGAGCTACCCATTGAAACCATAATTTTGAGATAGAATCAGGAAACACCCAAGAGATATCCCATTACTAAAAAATATGAGCCCACACATCCAAAGTGAAACTGCAACCAACCAAAAGATGACAACAATTCTCAGCAACTTCTTTACATAAGAAACACCTGTTTGGAAGAGACATTCCCCTTTTCACGAGATTATTGAGAGTCAATATCTTATCTTGACATAGAAGCCAAAAGAATATATTAATTTTAGGTAAAAGCTTCACATTCCCTAAATGACCCCAAAAGGGAGGAGGGCCAACTAACTTAGTCTAAAAAGAGAATGTCGAAGAAATAAAAAAATTACCATTAGGAGAAAACCTCCACAACATAGACTCGTTAGGGGAATCAATAGGAATGTGAATCATAGAGAGGAACATAAAAAGAGGTTCTGACTCATTATTAACCAAATCAAGTCTAATCCAATTACCTTGAAGAAAATAATTAGACAAAAAAAAACCCCATTACCTAATACATAAGGCTTTGAAAGGGTCTGATTAAGGTTCATCCTTCAAGGGACCATGACCAATCCACCAATTGTCCCAAAACAATATCCTCTTATGATTCCCAAAAACCTAACATAGGCCAGTAGCAACAACATATCGAGCTCTAAGCATGAAATTCCAAAGGGAAGACCCCTGGGGAGGAACAAAATTCTCCCTCAACAAATCTCTATACATATCCACCTCCTCAAATAATTCAAAGAGTAAATAGCTATCCATTCCTTATCACTCACAAGAAAATTCTAGAACTATTTTTCTATAAGGGAAGAATTAAAATCTTTCAGCGTGCACAAACCTAAGCCACCTTGGACTTTCAACTTGGAAACCACCTCCCAAGATATCAAAGGTAACATTTTCTTCTCCTTTGCCCCAGACCAAAAAAATCTTTTCTGAACACCCTCAATCTTCTCCCAAAACCTTCTTAGAATTTGGAACAAGCTTAAAGAATAAACTGATAGATTCTACAAAGTCAACTTGATTAACTAAATTTTACAAGCTTGGCTAGGAAGGGCACCCTTCCAACTAGCAAGTTTCAAATGAAACTTATCAATGATTCCATTCCAAAAGGAATCTAGAACTCCATTAGAACAAAGAGGAATCCCAAAATAGGTTGAGGGAAGCTCCCCAATTCCACATTAAAAAATATTGGCAATCCTCAACTGACGATGTTCTGGAGTATTAAGAAAAAAAATAGTGCTCTTAGAAAAACTCACCTTCTAGCCAAAATCCGCCTCATACTAATGAAGAATAAGACATATAGATTTAGCTACAGCAAATGAAGCCTCAACAAGAGTAACTATGTCATCAACAAATTATTGATGTGAGAACCAAAGCTGATGCGAAGAAGGATAAAGGCCTTTGAAGGCCCTGTTAGAAACTGCTTGAAGAAGAAATATGCCCAAAGACTCCACCATAATGATAAAGAGGAAAGGAGATATAGGATCCCCTTTCCAAATCCCATGAGAACTTCTGAAAAAGGTAGAAGGTGAACCATTGACCAACATTGAGAACAAAGGAGAAGAAATTAATTTCCCAACCAATTACAAAAACCGATCTGAGAAGTCAAATGCCTTTAGGATATTGAAAAGGAAATTCCAATTCACTCGATCATAGGATTTCACCAAATCCAACTTTAAAATGAGCCTAGGTTTCTTGTTAACTTTAAGAGATTGAATATTTTCATGCTCGACACAAAACCATTCTACTAAGGCAAGATAATCTTCAGAAGGACCCTTTGCAGCCTTGTAGCAAGCACTTTAGAAAAAACCTTATAGATAGAATTACATAAATTGATGGGCCTTAAATCAGAAAAATTCTCAACCCTAGGATTTTTAGGAATTAACACAATAAACATAGAGTTTAATTCCTTAAGAAGTTTCCTACTACCAAAAAATCTTTAGTGCCATTGATCAAATCCTTGGCAATAATATCAAAATAATACTAAAAGAATAACATCGAAAACCAATCCAAACCAGGAGATTTATTTCCTTCAAAAGAGAATATATCCTTTCTAATTTCCTCATCAAATAGAATACTAGCCAATCCCCTATTCTTGTCCTTTGACACCAAGTTAAGAATAATATTAAGAAATCCTTGCTAGCAAATAGGATCAAGAGGGTGATCCTCCAAAAGAAGGTCCTCAAAGAAAGACTGAACAAATGATCTAATATCATCATCCTCTTTAAGAGAAGTCTTATTCACAACAATTTTAGCTATCCTATTAGAGGATCTATGCTACAAAGTTGTAAGATGGAAAAATAGGTATTTTTATCCCCGCTCCAAAGCTAGATAGCTCTAGACCTCTATCTCTAGAACTCCTCCTTAGCCACAATGTTATGTAAACTAGCCAGAAGGACACTTTCCTCCTAAAGAAGTGACAAATCATTCCTAGAAGCCTACATTCTCTGCTACAAGATATCTGGTTTTTCCTTGAGCTTCAATTTCTCCTTAAAGATATTTACAAAAGAAGATTTGTTCCATTAGATCAAGTTTAGCTTAACAAAAGCAAGCTTCTTAGTAACTTTATACATGGATGAACCATAAACATTAATATTCCATGATTATGCAATTTTAGAGTGCAACTCTGGGTCACTAGTCCACATTTTTTACAACCCATTAGCTTGACATTCAAGGATATAGGAAAATGATCTGATCTGACCCTGGTAGGAGTAGAGAGAGAAAAATAAAAAAATGCAACCAATTAGGAGAAATAAGGGCCCGATCCAACTTAACCTAGATGAGAGCATCCCTAACACACCTGTTGGACCAGGTATAAGACACACCACCCAAGTCCAAATCCAATAATAAATTATCATTAATGAAGTTCATAAGATCAATGCAACTATCATCTACAATATGGGATCCCCCAAACTTATCATCTATCATTAAGTAGAGTATTAAAATCCCTCATCACCATCTAGTTCTGAAAAGAAAATTGAACTTTAAAGGTATTCAAACTCCCCCAAAATTTCTTTCAAGAACTTTTCAAATTAGGAGCATAAATATTCAATAGCACCCAGGACAACTTATCCCTAGGAAAAGAAAAACAAGTAGCCACATGATTATAAAAAGAAAATAAAGCAGAGCTAGAAACCACCTTAGGATTCTAAAAAGTAGCCACCCCTCTAGAAGCACCTTCATAATCAAATTCCTGATACGCATAGTCCTTAAAAAATCTATTCTTAATTTTTTCAACCTTCTCAACACCCATTTTAGTCTACTGAATCAAAATGATATTAGGAAAATGATCTCTCAGAAGATTTGCAAGAAGAATCTATTTATGAGGATTATTTAATCCTCATATGTTCTAGGAGAGGATCTTCATAGAAGATTCTATGAGGGACTTTTCAGGCCCATCTCAAGCAGAGTAGCTTGTGAACCATCAAAAATATCACATTTTTAATCCCTCTCCCAGACTTTCTACAAAAAAGGCCTACCTCTACCCCTCAGATCCGAACCATAATACAATTTCAACTAGTTCCTCATAGCCATTCCCACCACTGAAGTAGTAGATTTCTTGTTAAGTCGATATTTAGAAGTAAAGGAAATAGGAACCCTAGTATCCTCTCCCTGAGAGTCACAAGAGCTACAAAAATTGAAAAAAGCGATGAGCACCAACTTATCCAACACAATAGTCTCCACCAATGACTCCCTAAATACAAATCCTTTGAAATCACAACTAGTTCCTCCACCAAGGAACCTAAAAACTCTATCTTGGATGTTAAAAATAGAAAATCTAAGACCATCTTTAGAGGAGTCACCTTCTCTGGCTCAACAACAACAAGAGCCAAAGAATTAACACTAGCTTCCTCTGCCATATCTAAAACATGCTCCTTGGCATGTGAGGTCTTGACCTCACCTCAAATAAAACTTCCTCAATAGGGATAATTCCAACAGGATCAACAGAAGGTTGAAGATCACTCTTACCAAGAGGCTCACACAAAAAACCAAGCTCTAATCTAGTAGTAACAATAGAGGCACAAAAAGGTTGACTGACACTCACTGCCTCCACCAATGGCTCAACAAAACTCGACACCTCCCCTCAATCAATATGTTTCCCAATCTCCTTCCAAAATTTGGAAGGCATCGAGTCCTTTTGGGAAAGAGCCAAAACCTTTTAGGGAGGCACCTTAGGCTTCAGAGGATAGCTCTTCACCTAGTGACTCACCTTCTTGCAATGAAAATAGGAAAAAAGGGATAGACTGAAACTCAATCACCTACTCCCAAACTCCCAACTTAGAATTAATCTTGATCAAAGATGGGATATCTGTAGCCTGATCCAAAATCACACACAACCGAGCATAGACAAGTTGATGCTGTGAAGTAGTCACATTGTCAATAGATAACAAGTGTCCAAAGGTGGACATAATACCTTTGAAGAATTGCTCATCCCAAAATTTGAGAGGAATCTCAAGCAAGCAAACCCACACAAGAGCTAAATCAAAATAACAAAAACTTAGAGAGAAACCCGCCTCCCATTTCTTCAACACTAAAGTAGATTTTCCAATAAGCCAAGGCATCCCACCAAGACCTTCAAAATATCTTCTTCACAAGAGAATGAAAAAGAGAAGAATCCCTTTGCAAAGGGCTGCTACCTCAACCTAACGCTTCATATACCAACGATTCTTATAAAAGTTGCGAACCAAGTCAATATTAGGATGGGGTCCCTAAAATTTACTAACCAACAAATGCTCCATAGATAAAATTCCCTTATCAATAATACAATCTGGCACAAAGACAAAATATTCACTAGCAGGTGGGTCAACAAAGAAGTCCACTGGAGGTGAGGAACTCTTCTCCTTAAGCTTTGCACCAAAAATATTTGACCAAGTCTTTTCCTCTAATGAGGTAGCAACTTGTTGAGAGCTTGAGAGTGCATAGAAGCCTTAGGAGCCAGAGAAAGAGACCCCACCTTGACCAAGTAATTACCATCAGGTCCCAAACTACTAGAGAGAGGAATAGCTTTTGAGTTACCCAACAAAGAGGACCCACAAGTTGTCCCATCCGAAAATCAACCATCCAACACCCTCCTAACGTTATCCTGACTTTCGGCATTAATGCTGGCCCCAGGAGTAGGGCTTCTTTCCTTACAAAAATTTGAATTTACCTTATCCAAAACACCATCTATATTTGCAATATCAGCTCCACCCAATGACAACTCCATCCGTATTTGCATTCAAATCCACCTTGTTATACCTTCATAGAAAATAACGACAATTTTTTTGAGAATAAACAACTTCAAGTCATTGGATCCCACAAGGGCTTGAAAACCAAAGTGCCAAGCATTAAAAATAAATCCAAGGAGCATGAGATTTTAGAAAATGGTAAGACTAAAGCTCAAATGTATTCACATGTTGCCCAAATGGTATTTGAGTCACCAATTTCTACCTCCATGGAGACACTCATCATACATTGAAATCTTCAACACTACTCAACTATGCCAGGATGCCCATAACTCTTCACCTAGAATTTCTATAGTGTACAACCAAGATAACACAACTAAGAATGCAAAAAACAAAAATATTATCAAAGCATCTACCCCACAAAACTTGAAAGGTAAATTGGTTTGATTGGAGCTCCTTAATGATATTATTGAGGTTATTTATGATTACAAAGCTAAAATCATAATTATTTTTTTCCTCAAAGGCATCCCCTCTGAACAAGACTTCTTTAAATGGATTCATAATAACTGGGAACAAAAGGGATGGATTATAGAAAATATTAGTGTATTGGGTAGAAGATAGACATACTATAATTTCATTGATCTAGACCATACTCGAGCCGCTTTACACTATGGTATGTGGATTATCTGCAGTGAAATATACTATGCTCAAGCTTGGGTTCTTGACTTCTACCCACTAGGAATATCTAAATCCAAATACCCTATGTGTGTAGAATTCTCATTCCTTAACCTAGCCTTCCATCCCTTTTTGCAAGACATCGCCTCTCAATTGGGTGGGCCTATGGTGCAAACAACATTTTGACAAATGGGCTAACTTACATGTGTAGCCAAAAGCATGTGTTGAAATAGACTTAAAAAAACCTCTTCTTGAATCCATCAAACTAGTTGGGCCTGGGTTTGAATTTAAAAAATGGATTACATATATAAATACATGTAATTCCTACTTCTATTTATGTCAGGAAGGCCATCTCATTCAAGACTGTCTAGTTCATAAACCACATCTACAACAATCACCTCCAAACAATTCCAACTCTTCTATTGTCACCCCCACTAAAGAAAATCTAAAATATGCCCTTGTCACCCACACCACACCCACAACCTACCCAACCCATACATATTATAAACCATCCTCCTCACCTCACCTCAAATCCCTAACTAGTCCTAAGTCCTTCAAATAAGTTGTGTCAAAAGATGTAAATAGAGCTGCTAAAAGATAAAGAGATTCTATATCCTTGTCCATACATAGTTTTGTTGTGTCATTAAGCACAACTTAGCCAATAGTCCAATGCAATCTTGGTCTAGATCACCCTCTAGGGAATTCCATTTTATAGATAATATAGTGGATTCTCAGGCCTGCATCTGAGAGAACAAGTTCACTGCATTAATGATGAATGAGGAAAATTTTCCCAAATCTTCACAATGAGATGTCACATCCAACCTTGGAATGTTTAGGGTTTAACCATCCCTTATCAGAAGTATCATGTCAAGAACTCTATTCAAAACAACCAAACTAATGTGATAATGATTTAGGAGGTGAAAGTAAATGTCGTTCATCTAGATTCCATTCTTTCCTCTATTTGGAAAGAGAATCATTTTCTTCACACAAACCACATTGAGGGTAGTGGTGGGGCATACTTAGGTCTTGTTCCTTGGATTTTCAAACATGTTGTGGCTTCTATATATGACCCATAAAAGTTCTTTATTTGTACCATTATTCTTTTCCAAGGCACTTTGTATGCCTTTTTTTCTATTTATGTTCCTAACTCCTCTAAGAAAACTTAGCTTTGGGAATGGAGTCATCTTCATCTCCCTACTATCAAGTGGATTATGTGGGTGACTTCAACATGGTTGAGCATTCATTTGATCATAGTTGGGAAGTTATTCCTTACTATCCAACACTAAATTTGAATCTTGGACTTTAGCTCAAAACTCCATGGGAGTCTATGATCCTATCTTGGGTAAAGTTATACATCATATGCCACACTGGTTTACTTGGAATAATTATTGTGAGGGATATTTGAGGAGAATGAGTTGTTTGGATCAATTTTATATATCCATGACTTGTCATATTCTCCCTTCCCATGTTGGTCTTTTAGTTCAACTTGACATCCCAACCACTCTTTTTGACCATATCCCCATCTTTACCACCCTTGCACTTATTGATTCCCCTACCCTTCCTAATGATCTTCTATACTAGTTAAATGTTTCCCATTTAAAGTAACAAGATTGCATTGATGAAATTTTAGCTATATGGAAAGCTAAACCAAAGCCTCAACATGATAGGTGGATCAACTAGTGGAAAAGAACCATCACCATTTCACTTTATTCCTTCATGACTATGGGAAAAGAGTTGCTACCAAATATTATATATTAGAAAAATCCCTTAATGTCAACTAGAACATAATCATTCTATTTTGATTTCCAATCCTCTTAATGAGAATAAAACTAGAATTTACTTAAAAATTTAGTTTTTACAAATGAAAAGGAGTCCAAATTCATGCTCGTCTCTAATGGATCAAGGATGGGGATAGAGGTTAATTTTTTTTTCTTCTAGTTCTTACAACACAAACATAAAAAAGAGCATATCTCTAGTATTAGAGTTGTAGATGGATCCATAAAAACCAACCAATCTACTATTTTACAAATATTTTGTGATTACTTTAAAAGCCTATTTATTAATGATTTTGTTGGTGATCCTCCCCTTCCTATTATTGAAGAAAGTGTTGCAAGTCATATCCCTTATAAAACAGACCCTTATTATGCAACTACCTTGACCATCTCCTTTCCATTGAAGAAATAGATGAGGCTCCCTATAGCATGGCTTTGGATAAAAGTCTAGGAATTGTGGGATTCCAATTGAATTTTATATATCTCTTTAGCCTCACATATGTGAAGAATTTTATTATGTTTACCTTGAGGGCATTGAGACAGGCTCCTTGGGGACAATCATAAACAAAGGTTTGATAAAACTCCTCTCCATAGCAAAAATTGTAGACATGGTGAATGGATGGTGGCATATTACCCTTCTTAACTTCTCATATAAAATTATTTCCAAAGCCTTGGCTCACAAATAAATTTTATAACCCAATATTTTGTTAGGCCAGAACAAACTAGCTTTTTGGGTGGCAAATTTATTCTTGACAATTTGGTGCTAGCTTGGGTGGCTACTGAATGGGCTCTTGAAAATATACTCAAGATGCTCTTTTTATCAAACTCAATTTTGATAAAGCTTATGATAACATTTTCTAGCCTTTCATTCTTAATATGCTAAAATGTCTAGGTTTTGGAACCATAATTTGATAGCTCATTTTATAATGTTGTTCATTGATGCTAGTACGAGAGTTGCTATTAATGGATCTCTTTACCCCGAATTCCCCTTCCAAAGCTTTCCTCTACCACCATTCCTGTTTATTTTAGTTGTTGATTCCCTTGGTTACCTCTTTCAACATGCTCATACTTCTAAGCTTATGTTGGCTTTCAGTTGTTTATGTGTTAGTTTGTCCTTGATGACAAAACTGGATTTGGTAATACATGATGGTTTTGGTGACACATTTAAATGATCTTAGTGGCACATGATGATTATAGTTGATTTACATGGTATTTTCACATGACACATGTTTCATATGTAGTTACAGGTTTTTGATTTAGTCTTTGATTGGTTCAGATACATGTTGATGTTGACATTTTATCATTTTGTAAGGGAAATTTTATGATCTTTGCATTTGAAATAGGTACTTGCGTGGCTCAGAAAATTCACCTTTTTATTTCTTTGCTAAGGTGATTTACATTTTCTTATAAGGCACTTTATTTCTTATTAGCATGTGGAATAAAGGTGGTTCTATCAGATCTTATTGCAATCTATATTTTCAAACAAATTGAAATTACACAAGTCATTTGAGAAAGTTATTCAAGAAAGGTTTTATTATTAAAAGTATTTTTGAACATATTGAAATTCATTTTGGACAAGGTGATTTGGTTTTATTTAGGCTCATATTAATAAGGTTTCAGGATTTATCAAAGGAACATTAATCACACTGGAGAATACATGATGTATCAACATCATAAACATTCTTGTTTTGGCAATAAAGTTTACAAGGTAATATTATTTGGGCTTAATGATCATTGTATCAGGCAGTATTTTCAAGCAGCATGTGATATTGGTTTCCATTGACCTGGTAGTGCAATGGATTATGACTTTGTTTGATTTTGACTATTGTGACATATGATTATTGATTTGGCATCGATAGTCTGTTAGAACTGTAAAAGTTTGAAATTTTTATAGTTAATGAGTCTACAAAATAGTCCTCACATAAACACACTTTCCTATTTTCATAATATTTTTGCCCATATTTTTCCGTGTGGTTCCATTGTTTCCATCGGGTCATGCATATTTCACTACATAATCCATATTGGCGAGAGAAGGATAGGTTCTCCTCGATTTATAATGTTTTTCCACTAATGAATACTTATTGCAGACTATCGGCAAGACTTCAGAAAGATCACACCGATCAAAATTTATACTCAAGCACTTATCGACATAACACATCTATTGTCTCAGCGATAGAAAAGTCATATCGTCAAGAGAGTTGTTATCAGAATGGGTCATAGAAAACTCACATATGTCTCACCAACTAGTGCATTGAGTCATGTATCGACCAAACAAAAGCTTATCGGAGTAATGTTTTAGTGAAAGCATCGGGTCTTGCCGATAGAGTGCAATGGGATTCCATTAGAAGGCTATCTGGAGGAAGTCACATAGTCTTGCCAACTCAAATCTCACACTGATAAAGATATGCATCGGCAAGAGAAAGGGTCATCGGCATGAGTTTCACCAAAATATGAAAGTCACATCGATGAAATACTTAGGGGAGAATCTCACAGAATAAAGTATATTGGAGAAACAAGTTCGGCGAGACATTTGGCATTGGTATGAGTCTTTTCGAGATTCAAAGTCTTTCCGATTGAATTGATTTCATCAGTAAGATTAACTTCATTAGTGAGAAACTTGAAGGTCACGCTAAAATGTGGTTTCATTGGAAAAAGGGTGGTTATGTCTCAGCGAACAGAAAATTACCACGGGGTGCATCTCGGTAAGACACAATGAAGTTTATGAAACATCTCCCCGACTCGGAATCGTCATATCGACATATAAAACCAAAGCGATACCTATCGGCGAGACTTGAAGGTTTCAAGGAAACTACAGGATGTTTCGGTGAAAGATCTAATGAATGTTGCAAGAGGATATTGCCCCAGATTTGAAATTTTCTCACTAACAAGACATTTGATGCAACAGTGCAAGTTTCAAATAACTCCTCATTCATGCTTTAGTTGACACATTAATGGCGCAACAGATATAATGGGAAAATTTAATCAAAATCATTATTGTTGGATCGATAGCAGAGGAGCCAGCAAAGCAAATGAAGCCAGGGAATTATTTCATTCTAAAAACTTCAAACAAATATAGTAAGTTTTCACGTCTTAATTCCTCTGGTTTTAATTACTGTCATTTGAGGAAATGGAATCGCCTAGCTCAAGGAAGTCAAAGGGTAGGAAACAAGGTGAAAGTAGTCAGCCAAAAGGAAAAAAATAGAAAACTAAGATAAAACATGAGGGCACAAAATGAAGACTAAATCAGGAACTCATTGACCAGTTGCCTAGCTTAGGGCCTAAAGCCAGAAGGTCTGCACAACTTAGGGCAGAAGTTGATAAAATTGATGATAAATGCAAATTCATAGGAGACGTTTGGACCACCCTAAGAGGGTATGAATTGTTAAATTTTCATTATCATCAGAGAAACCATTTTGAACCAGTATGCAATCCACAGAAACTCAACCTAGGAAAACTGGTGTGCCCTAATGTATTTGTAAATGTTGAATTAGTAAAATTGTTGGTTGATCACTATGACTCGAAGCACAAAGCTATATGTGACCCATCTGGAAAACCATAGATATATTTTTCAAAGGAGGAAATTTTGGAAGTTTTTAATTTGGAAGGGTTTTGCAATGAAGAAATCATATACGAAGAAATGGAGAGAGAGTTCTCGAGAATGGATACGATCTATAAGGGTTGGAGTTGCCAATTCACAGAGTTAAAAAAGGTAGCAAACCAGTTCCTCTACAAGATGATGATGGATCTCCTTATCATGTGGACCTATTTGAACCCTATATGAAATACACTTATTTCTTAGTGTATCAGGTATTGGGAATGGATGCCCTAGAATATGTCAATTGTGCCAATGATTATCACAATAGATATCCAGTATCATAATTCTCGGCCATTTGACTATGCCTCTTACATTTCTAAGGGGATTGATTCAGGAATGATGGCTATAAAAGGAGGATCGTCTACTCTTCATCTCAGGCATTATTCATTTTTGATGCATTTGGTTCTCTATTTTGGACAGGAGTTGGGAGTATGGCCTTCACAGATGAGAATTTCTCATCTTAGTAGAGATTGTGAAGCATTACCTGTTCAATTGTGGACTGATTTTTGGGATAGAAAGTTTGCTAATGCTAGTTTCATTCATTTTGAAGAATATTTTGTGAAAACATTGTACAGATTGTATAATTATCCCTGTAATTATTCATTATTTGATGAGATAAAGAGATTTCTTCAGCCAAAAGATTTCAATGGTCCAATTGATCATAACTGGGGAGATTGGTATTGTTTGGAGGGAGCTACAATGATCAAAGTTTATGGGTTTGAAGATGCCCCTTTCATTCTACCAAAAATAGTCCCAAACAGGATTTCATATTTGGAGATTGTCAGGCAAATGAATTACTGCAATGTAATGAATTTCAACTCTTTTGGGAAACAAGCTTTTATGCCTAGTACATTGTGTTTTGGTGACTTTACTATGTTGGCCAAAGAAGGATATAATTTAATCCTTGAAAAATTGCTTCTATACAAGATGAAGAGGGGACCACCCAAAAAGAATTTTGACACAGATGGGTATATCAATTTGGCTAAAATGATGATAAACTTTGGAGGGTATCAGCATGTGCCCTATCCCTTTGATGATATGATACAGAATCGGGAGGAAGAAGAAGTTGAAATGGTGGTTGAAAAATATAATCAAGGCGTGCAAGATGCAAATTAGTTGTCTTCTGGGGAAGAGGCACTTAAGGATAATGTGCCACAAAGCCAACCTGAAAGGTATCCAGGTTGGGAACTCAGTAGTATGTTGGCCCAATCATAGAATTGAGTGTTGAAGAAAGTGGAGAGGCAGATGTAAGGAATATTGAGTATAGATGATTTGTTTCAGATGATGAGTTCATAAATTCCCCAGAACTCAAAGCATTTTTGTATAAATAGAAAGGAAAGGAAATAAGGGAGAAGGTTGATGATGTTACTATAGGAAATGAAGAGCAATTGTTGAACCAATTGAGAAAATGTGTGGATGAAGAGATGACAGGTATGACCCCTGAAAAGGGGAGGAAAATGTTAGAAAATTCTAGTGTCCTAATTTTCGCTGGGCTAGATCTCAATTCTACCCTTGTCTTTGATAGTTTCTTAAGGGACAACAATGCTACACACAAGCTTGACAAAGAAAGTGTAATAGAGGTGTATGCTGGATCAAAACACAATACTGATGAAGGGTCATTGATGATTTGGGCCTTATACCCACCCCACAAGAAATCAGTAGTGATTGACATAGAAAAGGAATTTTGACATGTCATGAATCTAAAGGTTGGAGAAGCTGATCATGTGGCTACTATGGAAATTGGAATTAATATTGGAAAACTGAACAAGGCACAAATTCAGATGTTGATAAAGGAAAGAGAAATGTATAAAGAAAATATTGAAAGGATGTTGAGAGAAAAAAATGGATTAAAAGATTCGGTAGGAATCACTATGAAGACACCCAGGATGCTTACTCAAGGAGAAATATCTCAGTTGAAAGATCATTGGGTAGGATCAAGTGCTTATTCCCAGGGAAATCATGATGCAATTGTAGCAATAATCAAGAAAAGGCAGGATAGTTTAACACCTTGGTTGAATAAAAATTGGGGCAAACATTCACATACCCTTGCCGCATTAAGGGAGCATAAAAGGATGTATGGACGGATTATGGAGAAGTTTCATGAAATAGACCAAAGAGGTGCTTCTAACAGTGCAGCAATTGAAGCTGCAAATCATATTATAAATCGACATCAAAACTTCTATGATGAACTGCAAGGGGACAAACAGGGGTTGATAAGCACTTCCAGGAAAATATTGATTGCATTCTCTGATGACAAAGGGAAACTTAAAGAGGCCACTAGAAGGAAAAAATAGAGTGATTCATTGCTTAGCAAAGGATACAACGTTAGAAGAAGTGAGCGAGCAGAATGAGAAGATGATAAAGATAGAAATCACGATCCAGAAAGTAGTTGGAGATGCAGATACATACGAGCGTCGTGATTATTTGGATCATCTTGCTAAAACTCACTTGTGGCTAAACAAAGCTTAATTATCCTCTAATGTATTTGTTATGTAAACATATGAAATTTATGAAAGGATGCATCCATTCATGTATTCAATGTATAAATATCTATTTCAATCATGAAATAGAGATAAGTAGAATAGGATAGAAGGTAGGATAGAAAATATACAGAAGAATAAAATGTTTTTCAATTATGAGACTATGATGCATGTTTGAAATTATGGAGATATCAACGAAGATCTTTTAATATGGTGCAGTCATTTTTGGAATGAGTTGTTTATTGTGTTCATTGAAAGCATTATTGAAGTTGTCTCCAAAGTTGGTGTTTTTTTGGTTATTTAAATTGGTGTAACAAGTTTATATCTAGTTTATCAATGCACATTTGTTGTATCTTTATGTTCAATTGATTGGTTCTTTCAAATAAAGATTAAATCCTTTAAGTTGATCATAGTAATTAGAGAATGTCAGTTGGATTATTAAGGAGAACTCGATAATCATAACCTCGCATGTTTATACATGTTATAAACTAAATATATGTTGAACAACTTGAATATTTTCTAGAAAGAAGTACCTGTATTAGATTTCTCTTGACTCTGCATACCCTATAAGGCACTAGTCTCCACATTTTCATCATTTGGTTTTATTCAATCCATTTTACATCTGTTAACTTAACATATTAGGACTTAGTTTTTGAGTATTGCTATACAATTTATACCAAATTTTATTTGTCCACTTCCATCTGCCATCGTGGACAAATCACTGTAAGAGAGAAGATCATAAGTCAAGTATGCCCAATTCATATAGGTACACCCTCCTAGGTCTAGCAGCACCTAAAGATAAGAAAGCTTAAGAAATTTGGCTTTGTCTATTACCCTAAAATGTACCAAGAGATTGGCAACCTCTTGAGGTATTCTTACCTACATTTTTGAGAGCTAAAAAATTGGTGACTCTACTGGGAAATTAACTCAGAATCTGCGCCTTAATCATAGAGTCAAAAAACTTGTACAAACTCCACTAGGAATAGTAAAAAATAAAAAAATTATCACTTTTAAGAAAGTGAGTGGTGACTCTGATAAAAAAATTGCAACATGAATGGAATAAGATCTGAATATAGGGGAGGTCATACTAGAGCCCCTGTTGGCAGTAGTAAGTGGACAAACAAGGATGATAGGGTTGATAAGGGTAAAAGGATAAGTGATGACATGTGCATTATGAATAAAGGTAAATCATCAATACCACATTGTGAAACATATGACCATTATGATACATGGAGAGATAATTTAAGTGTAGAGCCTTGTACCCCAAAAGATCAAAGAAATCCTTTTTACAATCCTCAGAAATAGGCTGAGTTTAGAGCTGAACTTGAGGCTGAACGAATCAAAAATCAATAAGAATATGACTTGAAAATGCAAGGTGATCAGAATGAACTTATTGATCATGAATCTCCTTAAGAAAATTATGAATCTTTAACCTATGAAGAAGTTAAAGCACAATTTGAATCTTATAAAAGGGAGAGGGAAGAACAAGAGAAAGCCTAGATGATACAAGCAACGAGAGAATTCAAATTGCAGAAGTCTCAAAACATTACTCAGACAACTAGTTGTCCCCCAAAGTATGTACCACCTCATAAGAAGGGTAACCATGGTGCAGGGCCTTCTGATCCACCAAGGGTTCCTCACCATCAAGCAGGGAATCAATACAGATAGCCAAATCATCCACCTCATATTCCCACACAATATACAAATATGCAGCCATCTCATAATCAACATTATGCACCACATCATCATACACAATTCAATAATATGATGTACCAATATCAGTATCCACCTAACCCTTCCCCTCACTAGTATACAACAATGATTAGACAGTTTGATTTAGCAAGGTTTCAATTATACCCTTATCCCATGGATGGCAGTTGGAGAGGTCTGGTGCCTAAGTTTACAGGGAGTAGTGCAATTTTTGTTGAAGACCATTTAAGGAGTTTCAATGCCTTCATTCAAGATTTGGATGTACCTTATGAAGATTTACATACGAGGCTATTCATGATGTCGCTTACTGAAGAAGCCAGAGATTGGTTCAATAGCCTAACAGCAACCTCTATTGATTCTCTCCAAATATTTCAGGACCGATCCTTTGAGCAATATGGGAATCAAAGTGCACCTGATGTTTCTCTTCATGAATTGATGTGAATTCAAAAAAATCACAATGAATCAATTTATTGTTTCAACCAAAGATTCAATAAACTGCAGAATAAAATACCTTCTGGATCAAAATTGCCAGACTTTGTGGCATTGAGTGTTTATTTGAATGTGTCTGATCCTAAAATAGGGTATGAACTGAGAAATAGGTTCCCAAGAGATTTGGATAAAGCCCAGAAGACAACATTAAAAATTGAAAACAATAGGAGGACTATTGGGATAATTGATAAAAGATACAACCTTAGGGCTCCCCAACAAACCAATAATTATTAATACAAACAAGAGAACACATACAAGAATGAAAGGCCAAGGTTACATGACATGCCTTATAACACAAATTGGAGAGATGGAAAACCTATAATAGATAGGCATAGAAACAAAGAAACTCCTGATCCACTGAGGAAGAAGGGAACCTATATGGTAAGTAACAATTATTTATGTGAAGTTTGTGATAAGCCACATTCCCTAGATTAATGTGTTGTAGCCCAAAGAATGCAAGAAGAAGGAATGTTGATGGGAAACTGTGGAGAAGATCACATAGTGTATTTGACTACAAATAATTTTCACCATGTTGAGGAGAGATACTCATCTTTAGAGGATGAAGGTTAAGAGTATGATGTTTCAAATCAGAAATATAATGTCCATATGGCTGAACAACAGGTCCTTTTTGACTTTGAAGAAGATTATACAAAGCCACATTCTCTTGAAATACCTACTCAATGCAGTATGAGGAAACTTACTGAAGAGGAGATAGAGAGATTAACTATTGCTATAGTTGAAGAAGCAAAGAGTAAATACTGGTTGAGAAATAGGACAGTAAATGAGAAGGAAGGTTTTCCCAAGGGAATCTTTATGAAAGAGCAAAATGCGACACAAGGAACTGTGAAAAAGGTAAAAAATAAACAACATGATAAAGGTGAACAAAAGCCTGTCCAAAAGGAGGAAGTGAAGGAATTACACATAGAAATGAAAAATCCTAATCATCCAAGTAAAAGAGAAAATGAAGAAAATAAAGGAAAAACATCAAAGAAAAAGAAAATGGTTAAAGTGCAGGGTTCTTCTTTTGGCTTCACTCAAGCTTTATCTCAGGTAAAGATGTCTGTTCCACTACTTGAGATGATGAAAATTAAGGAATACAGAGATAGTGCTGTCCAATTAATAACAAATGGGAATGAAAGACATGTGAATTTTGAAAGTAAGATGACCACTAAAACTATTAATAAGCAAGAGAAAGTGAATATCCCAGAAGTCTGCCTTAGTAATGCATTATTGAGTCCCCCACAGGTTGATCCTTTTTTCACTACCTTACTCATAAATGAAAAGCTACTGAGGAATTGTATGATAGACTCTAGTGCTGCTATAAATATCATGCTAGTAGGAGTTATGAAACAACTTGGCATGTGGGTGGATACCAATGGAGGTAAGTGCTATGCAATGGATAACCGACTTGTTCCTGTGGTGGGTATAATGAAAGATGTTGAAGTCAAGCTAGCTACTTATCCTTAGGTGTCCTATAACATTGATATAACAGTAATTGACACCCCTCCTCAGTTTAGGATGCTTCTATCAAGACAATGGACAGACGCAGTTGGTGGAAATGTCCAGTTTGATCTCTCTTATGCAACAATTCTGGTAAATGGTTAGGAAGTGAAGTTATATAGGGAGCCAAGGATGAACCAAGTTGTATATTGTGTACCAAAAGATCAAATCAATTTTTTTTGTGATGTTGATCTTGGGATTTTTATGATAGAACCAGCCCAGCCAGAATTAGTCAATGCTAACCTAATTGAAAAGCATGTGGCACAAAATTGCAATGGTGTGTGGAAAATGTATTTTGATGGAGCATGAAGCCAAGAGCGTAATGGAGCAGGGATATTTTTTGTTTCACCTTAAGGTATTACATTTAAGTATTCATTCCTATTAACATTTGAATGTACAAATAATGTGGCAGAATATGAAGCTTTATTGACAGGTTTGAACATAGCTATGAAACATAAAATCAAGTTGCTGGCTGTTCTAGGGGATTCTGAGTTGGTTGTTTCACAAGTTAAGACCAAGTATGTAGCAAAATATAAAAGACTGAAACAATACATAAATGTTGTATGGGACACAATTGAGTTGTTTGATGCCTTCTCAATTGAGTGGATTAATAGGTCAAAGAACATAATGGTAGACTTTCTAGAAAATGTGGCGCTGAAAAGAGATGACATTACACTGGTTGGAGTATCACAAATTGAGTTCAAGACAAGGCCTGCTATGCCTGATAACATATATAGTTGGCAGTTCTTTAATGATGATACTGACCTTTTGAAATTCCTCCATTGTATAGATCAATATGAAGCCCAAGAGATTGACTTCAACGCGTTTGTTGAAGAAGTGGATGGGAAACAAACAATATTTGGGAAGGAGATCTTATAGCTCAAAACAAATAAGCTTCCTAAAGGCTTAGTGGAATTGGAGAGGGTGTATGATGGAAATGATCGGTCCCTCATAAAGCAAACACCAGTCAAAAGGGAATTTATTGAAGAGATTAACTTGGGGACTGAGATGGCACCAAGAAAGGTGTACATAAGGAAGAAGATAAGCCCTAAAATTAGAAAAATGCTGATAGAGTTGCTGAGAAAATATAAACATGTGTTTGCTTGGTCTTATGAAGATCTAAAAGCATACAGGGAAGATTGGTTTCAACATGAAATACCATTGAAGCCAGATGCTAAGCCATTCAAACAAAAGCACAAACCCATAAATGCAATATTGGAGCCTAAAATGCAAGAAGAATTGGAAAAGCTCAGAGATGGGGGAATCATTAAACCAATCAGGAATTCAACGTGGGTCTCAAACTTGGTCCCTATGAGAAAGAAGAATGGAGATATCAGGCTATGTGTATATTTCAGAAATCTAAACATGGCATCCCTCAAAGACAATTATCCTCTACCCAATATGGAGGCTATATTGCATAAGGTAACAGGGTGCAAACTATTGTCTATGATGGATGGGTTTTCAAGGTATAACTAGGTCAAGGTCAAAGAATCTGAGCAATATAAGATGGCATTTACAACTCCTTGGGGGACATATGTATACATGAGAATGCCATTTGGTCTTACAAATGTAGGAGCAACCTTCCAAAGAGCTATGAATGTAGCATTTGCATATTTGATCAATGCTATCATGGTGGTGTATTAGGATGACCTCACTACTTACTCAAAGAAGACTGGAGATCATGTACAACATCTAGAGAAGGTATTTATTAAAGCCTTAGAATATGGTATTAGCATGAACCCTAAGAAGTGTCATTTTGTAGTCACAAAAAGGTAAGCTCTTGGGACACATTGTTTCAAAAGAAGGGATTAAGATAGATCCTAAGAGGGTTGAGGCCATTGATAAAATTCTTGTCCCTAAAACTGTCAAGGCTATACAATCATTCTTTCGATAGATCAACTTTTTCAGGAGATTTTTTTCTAACTTTGCTGAGATCATTAAACCCATATCAAAAATGTTGAGGAAAGGACAAAAAATAGAATGGATTTGTAGAGGCTTTGGAAGCTTTTATATCAATCAAAAGGGCCATCAAGGAAGCTCCTATCCTCAAGTCTCTGAATTTTGCAAAGCCTTTTTAGAAAATTTCATTCACCTCAATGCACACTATTGCTACTGTTATGTTACAAAAGAATGAGGATGGTTATGAACAGCTTGTGTCTTTCTTTAATAAGTCATTATAGGGGTCTGAATTAAAGTATGATATAATGGAAAAATAGACATTTGCATTAGTGAAAGCTATAAAATCTTTCAGGCCATATCTTGTTGGAGAAAAGGTGATTGCCTATGTTCCTCATGCAGCTATCAAGGATATTCTGACACAGTCTGAAGTAAAAGGAAAAAGATGCAGATGGATTAACAAAATCCAAGAGTTTGACATGGAGATGCAGATTACTAAACTAGTAAGAGGTCAGGACTTGGCTAAGTTAATGGAAGAAGCAAACATTGAAGCAAATCAAATTTGCAATGTAGAAGAAGAGATTGCAATTGCGAGCATTGAGCATACTCTATGGTATGAAGATATCATGCATTACCTTAAATACATGAAGTGTCTAGAGGGATTGAGTGACAGCTAGAAAAGAATTCTGAAGTTGTAGGAATCTAAGTATGTCTTCATGGATGGAGATTTCTTTTGGAAGAACAAGGATGGTATACTATTGTTATGTCTGGATGAGTCACAAGCAAGACATGTCTTAAGTGAAATGCATGAAGGGGTTTGTGGAGGACATTACTTAGAAAAGACAACTACGCATAAAATTCTCAGGGCAGGTTATTACTGGCCAAAGGTTTTTAATGACTCTTTTACATATGTAAGAAAATGTGAAGCATGCTAGAAATTCTCTAGAAAATTTAAGTATCAACGAGCTTTGCCACTTCGACCCCTGCAGGTTGATGCCCCTTTTCATCAATGGGGAATTGATTTCATTGGAGAGATACAAGAAAAATCAAGTGGAGGACATAAATGGATACTGGTGGCCACTGATTATTTTACCAAATGGGTAGAAGCAGTACCAACTAAGCAGGCTACAAGTAAAGTTGTAACAAATTTCTTAATGGATAACATCATTACCAGATTTGGTGCACCATTAAGGATGATCACAGACAATGGGATGTGTTTTAGATCAGATGAATTAAGAAAATTTTGTAGCACATATGGTATTACCATTTCTTATGCAGCCCCTTACCATCCACAAGATAATGGTCAGGAAGAATCTAGTAACATAAGTCTTTTGAAGATTGTAAGGAGGATGTTAGGTCAGAACAAGAAAGCTTGGGATTCAAAATTGAAACTAGCTATTTGGGCTGATAAGATTACTGTAAAAAAGGAAATTGGAAAATCCCCATTTGAATTGGTGTATGGAACACAAGCCATAATTCCATTACAAAATTTGTTACTAGTCTACAAGTTTGTCCTTCAAGAAGATTTGGATATTCCAGAACCTATGGAGGAGAGAATGGAGCAACTAGCTGAACTTGATGAAATAAGGAGAGTTTCTCAAAATCAAAACATAAAGTTATAGACACAGATGAAGTATCTATTTGATAAAAAGGAGTAAGATAGAAAATTTAAAGAAAATGACTTAGTACTGATGTGGAACGCAAGGTGTCAGGAGAAGGGCAAGCATGGGAAATTCGAAGCCTTGTGGCTAGGGCCTTTTGTGGTTGTTGGAAAGAAAGGTGAAGATTCATATTATCTACAAAATATGGCTGGTGAAGATTAGGAGTTTCCTATACATGGGAAATTTCTGAAGCATTTTTTCTCTTGAACAATACAAAGGATTAAGGGTTGCTAGTGCATGGACAACTCTAAACAATCCTCTCAAAATTCTATCTTCCATGTATAGTAGTCTAGGAAATATAAGGAACAGGAATTGTCAGTACATGGACAATCCTGATTTTCCTTCTTTCAAATAATTTTTTTTCCATGTACAGTAGTATAGGGTCACATTCATCTTCTATTCATTCCATCATGCTCACATAATCCATCACATTGAGTTTGGTTTACTCACCTAGAAAATATGGATCCTTGCAATGATCTTACAGTCATTCATCCCTAGACGAAGCCACTGTTAGAATTGTAAAATTTTGAAAATTTTATAGTTAATGAGTCTACAAAATAGTCCTCACCATAAACACAATTTCCAATTTTCATCATATTTTTGCCCATATTTTTCCATGTGGTTCCATTGTTTCCATCGGGTCATGCATATTTCACTACATAATCCATATCGGCGAGAGAAGGACAGGGTCTCCCCAATTTATAATGTTTTTCCACTAATGAATACTTATTGCAGACTATTGGCAAGACTTCATAAAGATCACACCGATCAGAATTTATACTCAAGCACTTATCAGTAGAACACATCTATTGTCTTGGCAACAAAAAATTCATATCGGCAAGAGAGTTGCTATCGAAATGAGTCATAACGAACTCACATATGTCTCACCAAGTAGTGCATTGAGTGATGTATCAGCCAAACAAAAGATTATCAGAGTAATGTCTTAGCGAAAGCGTCGGGTCTTGCCAATAAAGCGCAATGGGATTCCATCAGAAGGCTATTGGGAGGAAGTCACATAGTCTTGCTGACTCAAATGTCACACCGATAAAGATATGTATCAGCAAGAGAAAGGGTCATCAACATGAGTTTTACCAAAATATGAAAGTCACACTGATGAAATACTTAGGGGAGAATTTCATCGAATAAAGTATATTGGAGAAATAGGTTCGGTGAGACATTTGGCATTGGTATTTGTCTTTTCAAGATTCAAAGTCTTTCTAATTGAATTGATTTCATTGGAAAAAGGGTGGTTATGTCTCAGCGACCAAAAAATTACCATGGGGTGCATCTCGGTAAGACACAATGAAGTATATGAAACATCTCCCCGACTCAGAATTGTCATAGTGACATATAAAACTAAAGCGATACCTATCGGCGAGACTTGAAGGTTTCAGGGAAACTACAGGATGTTTCAGTGAAAGATCTAATGAACGTTGCAAGAGGATATCACCCTAGATTTGAAATTTTCTCACTGACAAGACATTTGATGCGATAGTGCAAGTTTCAAATAACTCTTCATTCATGCTTCAGCTAGCACATTAATGGCACAACATATATAATAGGGAAAATTTAATCAAAAGCATTATCGTTGAATCGGTAGCAGAGGAGCTAGTGAAGCGAATGAAGCTAGGGCATTCTTTCATTTTGAAAAATTCAAACAAATACAGTAAGTTTTCATGTCTTAATTCCCCTAGTTTTAATTACTGTCATTTTGAGGAAATGGACTCGCCTATCTCAGGGAAGTCGAAGGGTAGGAAACAGGGTGAAAGTGTCAGCCAAAAGGAAAAAAATAGAAAACTGAGATAGAACATGAAGGCACAGAACGAAGACTAAATCATGATCTCATTGACTAGTTTCCTAGCTTAGGGCCTAAAGCTAGAAGGTCTACACAACTTAGGGCAGAGTTGATAAACTTGATAATAAATGCAAATTCATAGGAGACGTTTGGACCACCATAAGAGGGTATGAATTGTTTAATTTTCATTATCATCGGAGAAATCATTTTGAACCAGTATGCAATCCATGGAAACTCAACCTAGGAAAACTGGTGTGCCCTAATCTATTTGTAAATGTTGGATTAGTAAAATTGTTGGATGATCACTATGACTTGAAGCAAAAAGCTATATGTGACCCACCTGGAAAACCACATATACATTTGTCAAAGGAGGAAATTGGGGAAGTTTTTAATTTGGAAGGTTTTTGCAATGAAGAAATCATATACAAAGAATTGGAGAGAGAATTCTCAAGAATGGATATGATCTATAAGGGTTGGAGGTTACCAATTCATAGAGTTAAACAAGGAAACAAACTAGTTCCTTTATAGGATGATGATGGACCTCCTTATCATGTAAACCTGTTTGAACCCTATATGAAATACACTTATTTCTCAGTGTGTCAGGTATTGGGAATGGATGCCCTAGAATATATGTCAATTGTGCCAATGATTATCTCAGCAGATATCCAATTTCATAATTCTCAGCCATTTGACTATGCCTCTTACATTTCTAAGGGGCTTGATTCAAGACTGATGGCTATAAAAGGAGGATCATCTACTCTTGATCTCAGGCATTATTCATTGTTGATGCATCTGGTACTCTATTTTGGATAGGAGTTGGGAGTATGGCCTCTGGAGATGAGAATTTCTCAGCTTAGTAAAGATGGTGAAGCATTACCAGTTCAGTTGTGGACTGTTGTTCAGGATAGCAGGTTTGCTAATGCTAGTTTCATTCATTTTGAAGAATATTTTGTGAAAACATTGTACAGATTGTATAATTATCCCTATAATTATTCATTATTTGATGAGATAAAGAGATTTCTTTAGCCAAAAGATGTCAATGGTCCAATTGATCATAACTGGGGAGATTGGTATTGTTTGGAGGGAGCTACAATGAGCAGAGTTTATGGGTTTGAAGATGCCCCTTTCATTCTGCCAAAAATAGTCCCAAACAGGATTGCATATCTGGAGATTGTCAGGCAGATGGATTACTGCGATCTAATGAATTTCAACTCTTTTGGGAACCAGGCTTTTATGCCTAGTACATTGTGTTTTGGTGACTTTACTGTGTTGGCCAAAGAAGGATATAAGTTGATCCTCGACAAATTGCTTCAATACAATATGAAGAGGGGACCACCCAAAAATAATTTTGACCCAGAGGGGTACATCAATTCGGCTAAAATGAGGATAAACTTTGGAGGGTATCAACATGTTCCCTATCCCTTTGATGATATGATTTAGAATCTGGAGGAAGAAGAAGCTGAAATGGTGGTTGAAAAATATAATCAAGGCCTGCAGGATGCAGAGTAGTTGTCTTTTGGGGAAGAGACACTTAAGGATAAGGTGCCACAAAGCCAACCTGAAAAGGCATGCAGGTTGGGAACTTAGCAGTATGTTGGCCCAATTAAAGAATTGAGTGTTGAAGAAAGTGGAGAGGCAGATGTAAGGAATATTGAGTATAGATGATTTGTTTCAGATGATGAGTTCATAAATTCCCTAGAATTCAAAGCATTTTTGTATAAACAAAAAGGAAAGGAAATAAGGGAGAAGGTTGATGATGTTACTATAGGAAATAAAGAGCAATTGAAGAACCAATTGAGAAAATGTGTGGATAAAGAGATGACAGGTATGACCCCTAAAAAGGGGAGGAAAATGTTAGAAAATTCTGGTGTCATGATTTTCCCCAGGCTATATCTCAATTCTGCCCTTGTCTTTGATAGTTTCTTAAGGGACAACAATGCTACACACAAGCTTGACAAAGAAAGTGTAACAGAGGTGTATGCTAGATCAAAATACAATACCGATGAAGGGTCATTGATGATTTGGGCCTTGTACCCACCCCACAGGAAATCAATAGTTATTGACACAGAAAAGGCATTTGGACATGTCATGAATCTAAAGGTTGGAGAAGCTGATCTTGTGGCTACTACGGAAATTAGAATTAATATTGCAAAACTGAATAAGGCACAAATTCAAATGTTGATAAAGGAAAGAGAAATGTATAAAGCAAATAATGAAAGGATGTTGAGAGAAAATGATAGATTAAAGATTTGGTAGGCATCACTATGAGGACACCCAGGATGCTTACTCAAGGAGAAAGCTCTCAGTCAAAAGATCATTGGGTAGGATCAAGTGCTTATTCCTAAGGAAAGCATGATGCAATTGTAGCAATAATCAAGAAAAGGCAGGATAGTTTAACACCTTGGTTGAATAAAATTTGGGGAAAAAATTCACATACCCTTTCCACATTAAGGGAGCATAAAAGGATGGATGGACAAATTATGGAGAAGTTTCATGAAATAGACCAAAGAGGTGCTTCTAATAGTGCAACAATTGAAGCTGTAAATCATATTATAAATCAACATCAAAATTTTTATGATGAACTGCAAGGGGACGAACGGGGGTTGATAAGTGCTGCCAAGAAAACATTGATTGCATTCTCTGATGACAAAGGGGAACTTAAAGAGGCCACCAAATGGAAAAATGAGAGTGAGTCTTTGCTTAATGAAGTCATGAGGATAGCTTCTTCGGAGGATACATTAGAAGAAGTGAGTGAGCAGAATGCGAAGATGATAAAGATAGAAATCATGATCCGGAACGCAGTTGGAGATGCAGATACATACGAGAGCCAAGATTATTTGGATCATCTTGCTAAAACTCACTTGTGGCTAAACAAAGTTAATTATCCTCTAATCTATTTGTTATGTAAACATATAACCTTTATGAAAGGATGTGTCCTTTCATGTATTCGATGTATAAATATCTATTTCAATCACAAAATAGAGATAAGTAGAATAGGATAGAAAATATACAGAAGAATACAATGTTTCACAATTATGAGACTATGATGCATGTGTGAAATTATGGATATATCAATGAAGATCTTTTAATATGGTGCAGTCATTTTTGGAATCAGTTGTTTATTGTGTTCATTGAAAGCATTATTGAAGTTGTCTCCAAAGTTGGTGTTTTTCTGGTTATTTAAATTGGTGTAACAAATTTATATCCAATTTATTAGTGCACATTTTTTGTATCTGTACGATCAATTGATTGGTTATTTCAAGTAAAGATTAAATCCTTTAAGTTGATCATAGTAATTAGAGAATGTCACTTGGATTATTAAGGAGAACTCGGTAATCATAACCTTGCATGTTTATACAAGTTATAAACTAAATATATGCTGAACAGCTTGAATATTTGGGGGAAAGAAGTACCTATTTTAGATTTCTCTTGACTCCGCATACCCTATAAGGCATTAGTCTCCACATTTTCATCATTCAATTTTATTCAATCCATTTTACATCTATTAACTAAACATATTAGGACTTAGTTTTTGAGTATTGTTATACAATTTATACCAAATTTTATTTTTCCACTTCCATCTGCCAGCGTGGAAAAATCATTGTAAGAGAGAAGATCATAAGTCAAGTTTTCCCAATTCATATAGGTACACCCACCTAGGTCTAGCAGCACCTAAAGAGTAGAAAGCTTAATACATTTGGCTTTGTCTATTATCCTAAAACATACCAAGAGATTGGCAACCTCTTGAGGTATTCTTACCTGTGTTTTTGAGAGCTAACACTGTCTTTGTGAATTAATAATGTATGTTGGAATTCGTGGTAGAAGACTTTGACTTCAGACTTCAAAGTATTATTACTTTTGATAAAGTCTTCAAAATACTTGAAGGAAAGGAAAAAGTAGGGAAAATTCATTTTCGTATTTCAATGTGCAAAATTCTAGAACCCTAGCCACCACCATGGGTATTTTGTGAATGCATATTTTTGGTAAAATCTTCTTAGTTGAGTGCTATAGATAGTAAAATAAACTCACTATTTGAGCTTGGTGAGTTTGTGAAAGGTTTCAAACTGGATAAAGTTGTATTTGTGAAGGAAAAGACAAGGCAACAATAGTAGAAGCTAGCCCAACTAAGCTGGATGGTTATTAGGTTTTGAGTCTTGTCTTTTAGTTTGGTTTTTTTTATCGAAAATAGGTATTATTTCTATTAAAAATTGTTTCTTGAAGCAAATGAGTAAAGGAAGCTAATGTTTTTAAAGGTTCAGGCTATAACTAAAATAGTTTGATAACTTTGATAAAGGATTTGGTTTTGAAAAAAAAGAAGAGATTATTGGGCAATAACAAAAATAGTTTCATTTTTTTTTTGTAATCTTTGTAAATTTTTGGTTTAAGAGTTGGTTTGCAAGAAAAGACTTACGAGTTGTAACTAAAATGTTGTTATTTTGTTAATGGGTGTGTCTAAGAAGGATTATCTAGGGTTTTCCATTGAAACCCTTACTCAAGGTTGCTTTGAAAGTTACATAAATTGTATACAAAGGATATCTTGCATCTTTATAAGATGGGTTTTTGGCATTTCTCGAGTGATAGTGAAGAGAAATTTTGTGAGACATTAGGCTCAATTATTACAGTGACAAGAAATTGTATTACATTTAAAATCCTTCTGAATCTTAGATATATGTATAAAGGAAGATGTTTTCATTCTCATACAATATTCTTCAATGTGCTTATTGAAAATTTTTATAGTATTTTATTGAAATTCTAGGACTGCATATTGCACTTCTAGGGTTCTAATAGAATACTATAATTGTGTTGCATTGTAAAGGATTTGGTGCTCATGTATCTTATGAAGTTGGTGCTTTTTATTTTTGTGGAGTTGGTACTCTTGAATTTTGTGGAGTCGGTGCTCTTGAACTTTGTGGAGTTGGTGCTCCTAAACTTTGTGGAGTTGGTGCTCCTGAACTTTGTAGAGTTGGTGCTCTAAGTGAATAAAGAGAAAGTTTTTCGAGTGCTTTTATTACCCAAGAGGGTTTTCCAATTATGACATATAATGTGTTATGTGTTGAGTCTTGGTGTGATTTTTTTTCATGTCTATCTGATTTTCATAAGTTATTAGATGCATTAATGTCTATTATCAATTCTTATTTCTAGAATGTTAATGTGATCTGTTGTTACAATGTTATAAGTACTTTCATAGTCATATGTTGCAAATTGATCTAAAATTTATGTTTAACCAAACATTTTTTGCATGCTATGATGAAAAGGATTTAGTGTATCACATCACATGTTCATTCATGGATTCATGGTTTAAGATTGTTAAGTTTCAATCTATCATAATGTGCTAAAGCTTTTTGTTGTCTCAATACTTATTATATGTCATTCAAATTCTCAGTTGTTGTAGTATCTTAGCTGCATTAAAATCTAGTGGTCTTAAAGTGATTCATTAATGTTGGTTTTCATGTACACAGTCTTACAAGTTGCACCTGGTTTGTCATCATGCTTTGATTGTTAAACAATGTCAGTCAAGTGAAAAATATCTCACACAAGTTACATTGACATAAGCTACCTAAATGAATTGAGTTAATGTTGTCATATCTTGTTTATCTATTTTCATGAATGCTCTCAAAGTAATTACTCTGCTTTGTTATCAATAAAAAAGATATCCAAACTAGAATTCTTTCTCAAATTTCAAAAGGTTTAAATTTTTGATCTATCTATCAGACACTGATTCACCCCCCTCTTAGTGTTTTTCCATACTCCAATACCTTATCCATGGAATTTCAATGCCCAATATTTTCAAAGCTTTTAATTCCAATTTTTTTGATGATAATATGTTTTTTATCCAAAATATAGCAAATGAAGTAACTCATACTCTTGTTGTTTTGGATTTATTTTGTACTATCTTAAGATCTAACTTTTCCATGAATAAAATTGAATTCATTATAACTCTCCCTAGCCCATATCCCCCTTGGATCCCTACTGAATGGTGTGAAATTAAACATGGTACCATCGCCAGATACCTTGGCATTCCCTTTTGAATTGGAGTCTCCCTAAAATACATGTGGAATTGGCTTATGACCAAATTCAAAGGAAATTTTTTGAGTTGGACTAATTAGTTCCTTTCCATAGTTAGTTGCATCCAAATTGCCAATAAACTACTCTTGGTGAATCATGTTTATATCTTATCTTGTTAGATACCATCTAAAATTTTCTATAACCAACTAAACTAATCATGATTTTTTTTTGGGCCAAATGGGGAAAAAAGAAAGGATCTCCTTCAAAATATTTGTTACATTTCATTCAACCAAAGGATAGAGATGGTTTAGGGATTATTGACCCTCACACTCAGGGGATTTGCCTCATCAACAAATGGATTGTGCAAGCTCTGGAAGGAGAGGCTCCTTGGAAGTATTTGATTTGATTTTTTGTTCAATCTACAACTGCTAGCCATGCCTAGGATAAGGAATGATTGGAATGATAAGCTCATACTATCTCCTTATTTCAAAACTCATGGGTCTAATCCATTAAAATCTATGTAAAAAGAATGGAAAATCACCTTGAATAAGTGTGTTTGGTATGACCAATCCTTTAGTTACAACCTTATCTTTACAAACTCTTCCATATGGTCGAATCATCCAATTCAGCAAGATGAAAAACCACTTGGGGCTATTAAAATTTTTAAAGGAAAGAATATTTATAAAAAGTAAATTCATTTTTTTTGTGATTTATGGGATCACATTAGCTTCAATAGGAAGTCTTGGAAATAATTATGAACTAATTTCAACATGGAATTTCCCACTAAACAATCTCTTCTTCAAATACAACAACTTGTCCCCACTGATCTTTTTTATCTTCTATCTTATCCTTGTCATTCTAGCTTTTTGAAAGATTGGAAATGGCCTAATAAACATAATATCCACTTATTTCCCCTCAAAACCTTCTATAGACAACTCCTCCCCTCAATTTTTCTTTCACCTCATCTCAATGTCAAGTAGAACTGGAAGTTTAGTCAAACAAAGTAGAATGTGATGAGCCATCAAATTTGGAAGTTTAAATTTGATGCTCAATCTCAACTCTTGGCTTGGAAGATTCTTCATGTTAAGCTACCTATTAGTAATTTCTCCATCCTCCATTATCATGTCCCTTTTGTGCTAAATCTAAATCTATAAAACATGGTTTTTGGTTTTTCTCTCATGCTCAAAACTTGTGGCATTCCCTTTTTCTTTGCTTCTCACCCTCTTCAATCACACTTTGTCATGGAAAACAACGCTCCTTGGTGTCTCCCCTCACCACAATATTCTCACTCAACTATGAAGGCATGCCATCTTCAAATTCATTTGGAATTTTTCTTACTTTGCAATATTTTCTAGCATCTCTTAGCCTCTTAAAATTGAAACTCAAATAATTTTTTGGAATCTCTGTTTACAAATTACAAATTTTGTTGATGCGATCTAGGATTATTTAGAAACTAAAAATGATCTTAAAATATCCATTTACAATGTTCAAGCACAATTACAATCAATTTTAGAGGATAAACAACTTACTAAGGAGTTTGTTTCTTGGAGGACTTGGAGGCTATGGAGGCTTTTTTTTCTTTTTTGGATGTTGAGCTAGACTTAGGATTTCTTCAAAGTGGTTGTTGTTTAGTGTTTCAAGTTTTTGTTATCAACATTGTTTAATATCTTCTTGGAAAAGATCCCCTTATTGTATTTCTATTTATTGGAATTTTTGTAATTATTGTTGCTACAACATGTTTTTCTATTTTTGTACTCTCTAATTGTGGCCTAGAACTGTTGTAATTATTGCTACTATAGTAGAATGTCTTTCTTTTTTGTACTCTCTAATGGTGGCCTAAAAATGATATATTTATTGTTGATGTAGTAGCATGGTTTGCTATTTTTCTACTCTCTAATGGTGGCATGTTAGGCACTAGTGCCTTCTGTTTCCGTTTTCTTTTTGATGTAATCTAATTTATTCTTATTTATCTAATGAAAAAAGAAAGCTCCATCAATATTGGCCTCTCTACCACAATGGCTAGGTCTACATTAAATTCACCAATTACTCACACATACAACCTTGCATCTCCATTCCTCCTTCACATGCAACCCCACAAATGGCCTCTATAGTATTTGTAAGTTTTCATTTTTTAAAGGCTATGTTTTTGGGTTGTTGCATGATCTTAGGTGCAACATTTTTCTCTTTTGCATATTTTTATTGCATGTAATGGGTGAAAAACATCAAATTATTGCAAGCTCATCCCACGTAGGTGGTTGCATCATTGGAGGCATAATGTAACCACCACATCACCATTTGTAACTTTTTATTTTTATTTTTATTTTTACTCAGTCAATCTTCCTTCAATCCCCACATGATTCAAAAAATAATTGATCCACTCTCCCTCTTTGGTGGTTAAAAACAAACACATTACATTTGTTGTTATAATTATTTTTTATCCTAATAACATTTATTGTAATTTGTAAAAATCTAGTCATTAGTGGTCAAAGATAACCTACCCTAGTCTTTATTCGTGCTTGTAAGGGGAGTAGTTTTTATTTTGGAGTAACTTTCAAATGGAGAGTAAAAATTTCAATTATGAGTAATCAATGAAAAAATTGTCCATTCCAAAGACTTAAGCATCAAGACAATTTAAAACTTGTGTTGTTAAATAACACAAATTTTGTCTCCTCTTTTAATAGGAAAACTTAAAGTTTATAACTGTAAAATTAGCACATATGATTATTGTATCTTTTTAATAGCTACTCAAAATGAGTGATGCTTCTATGAAATTGAATCACTTTCTAATTTCATTGGAAATGATATCAAACTTAATTATAAAGTGTCATTATTCATTACATTAAAATTGTTATATGCACCAAAACATATAAATGTCAATTTGTATGGGATCAAAATAATCAAGTGGGGGTGGTCATTGTCATCGTGCCTTGAGCACTTTATATTTCTTTTATGATTCTAAGTTTCAACTCAAAGAATGTGGGAACAATTGAGAAAATTATCAAATCAACTACCATAATCTGCTACATGAGATTGCAAAGATACTTCACCAAGAGCATCCAAAGATTCTTTCTAGTAGAACATCATTTCTTGCATTAGAATTTAGAGGCACTTCGTCGAGAGCATCCATAAATTATTTGAATCACTTCTTTGGTACTTATTATACATTAGTATTCACATGGATCATTTGAGCAACATGCAAAGAATTCATCATCATCATCTTATGGGGGGGGCTACATAGTCTCTCTTCATTATATCATTTTTCTTTTGGAGAGGGGTTTTAATTTCCCATAGGGTTTTTCTCCTTTTCTCCACCTTATGAGAAACTTATAAATGTGTAACTAACATGGCCTAGTAGTTGAGACTCATCATACATATATACATACTCTCTACATTGCACTTAAGGGAGGGTGATGGTGTAAATAGTGTCATTCTAAAGATAACTAGTTAAGTTGTCATCACTTTCTAGTTTGACCTATTCATATTTGCTTAAGTTTAATTGGACTAATCTGTTGGCATGAGTTTACTATGTTATGTATACCTTGGAGGTATGGATAGTTTGATGTGTTGGCATTTGTTGTGGGTGTCATTTCAGCTATGGTGACTTATTCTTGACAGCTACTGGTGCATATTGGATTCAGTGTTTGTGTTTTGAGATATCAGGTTGAGGCAGGTTTATGCTTCTTTGTGACAGTTAGTGTGACATCTCTTTGGATGTGTTCATATCTTAGTGCAGTTGGCATGGTATAGTCCTCCATCTGCATCTTCCATAACTGATAGTTCTTCCCATTAAACTTCTCAACCTTCTTACCCTCGTTTTCCATTGCTCCCTCTGGAATACCACAACCCAAAGGATTAGAGGGACCTCTATTGATTAAATAAACAACAGTGTTTACAACCTCTGCCCACATTTTTAAAGGCAACCCAACATGCAATCTCATAGTCCGTGCAGCTCCATTATTGTTTTGTTCATGCACTCACCTACTCCATTTTCTTGTGGAGTCCTTGGAACCATTTTCTGCCTACGAATACCATTAGAGGAACAATAATCTTCAAACTCTTTGCTGCAATACTCACCACCATTATCGATCTGAGACATTTTATCTTTTTTTGTCTATTCTCAACCAAGCTTTTCCATTTTTGAAAGTTTCAAATACATCAGATTTCTGCCTAAGGAAATAAATCCATACCTTTCTAGTTGCATCATCAATGAATGTAACATAATACGAGAGCCACCGAGAGAAGATACCTGAGCTGGTCCCCATACATCTGTATGCACAAGCTCTAATTTCTCATCTTTCTTTTTCTTCCCTTCCTTGAGAAAACTAACTCTCTTTTGTTTTCCATAGACACAAATTTCACATAAATCCATATTAACACATTTTAGACCTGGTAAAACATTATTTGAGAGGTACATCCAATAAGTGTTTATGTTTTGGGGGCTCTAATACTGATTTAAAAGGCTATGTTGACTCATATTTGGCAGGGGATATAGATACCAGGCGGAGTACCACAGGTTATGTATTCATAGTTGGTGGGACAGCAGTGAGTTGGATTTCTCAATTGCAAAAGGTGGTTGCTTTATCCACCATAGAGGCAGAGTATGTTGCTGCAACAGAGGCAGCAGAAGGGATGATATGGACTGCAACTTTTCATGGATGAGGTGGGAAAACAACAAGATGGAAATTACTTATTTATAGATAGTCAGAGTGCTATACATCTTGCAAAGAATTCTACCTTGCATTCTAAAACAAAACACATACAATTGAGATATCATTTCATTCGGTTGGTGTTGGAAGATGGACAGGTCAAGTTGGCCAAGATTCATACAGATGTCAATCCAGCGGATATGTTTACGAAGGAGGTGCCAAGGGAGAAGCTGAGCTCCTCTTCAGCTTCGGTTGGCCTTCAAGGTTGAATTCAAGTATAACAAAGCAGCCGGGTCCAAGGTCCTTATTTCCAGTGGGAGCCAGGCAACAGTTGTTGTCCAGGATCAGTCTCTCAAGTGAGGTTGTATGGTGTGGAGCCCTGATTAGTCAAGTGGGTGGATTTGGTGGTGTGGCAACTGACATGCTATATTGTGATAGCCTATGGTATAATCTGACCTGCCCCCCCCCTCGCCAGGGTTTGGGGCCGGCCCCGGGTTTCCGGGTGCAGCCCAGAAAATTTTTGCTTTTTTTCACCATCACAAAAAGGAAAAATCTCGAAAAAGAAAGAAAACCGACATTGTAAAACCCTAATTCTGGAAGCTTCTAAAAGCTTGTTAAAAGGGGTTGGGATGGGGGTTACAGGATGAGGAAAAACGATTATTCGCAAGATTGTAATAGGTTTTTGCACTGGATAATAAAAGTATTGGATGGTTGCGGTTTGGTGGATGTAGCCCAGATTGGGTGAAACTCTTAAATTCTGTGTTATGATTTATTTTGTATGTTTTAGTTTCTCTTTTATTATTTAAATCTACATTTAATTGTTAGATATCTGCCATCTCTAACCCTAACAACCATGTAATGACAATTTCCACATAACCCAAATCAAAACATGCAAGTAAAATACTCAACATCAACATGCAAGAGAATAGACAACATACCCATCAAAGATGACACAAGATATACCCTGGGAAAACCCTCAAGAGGAAAAACCCAGCCTCCAAAAGCATCCACACTCCATGTATTATTCAGCAATGAAAACCCATTACAATACATCTGCAGAGACTCCATGAACACTTCTGAAGCACAAGCTATCCATGCATTCCATGTGACCAAGCATGAATCCACACATCCCATGCCATGCTTCAAATCCTCACACATGCACAAGCTCAACCTGCTAACCTGCAGCAAACTGTCCAACCCTAAACAACTACCCTTGTGGTTGCTTTTATAGAAACAAGCTCCCACAAAACCACCAAGTGGTATTACATAAACCATGTGCCCAAAAATACTACATGTGACCCCACATTTAATATTGGGTACTTTATTATTTTATTATTATTCCCCAATATTAAATAATTACATTTGACAATTATGTCCCAATGTTACATACAACAAAGTGGCCCAAACATTATAACTCTTTGTGATGCACGTTCACCTAGAAACCCCTAGGTGCACCACACACATAATAATAAATAAAATATTGTAAACATTATGCAAGGTGTACAACACCCAATCCTAACATAATCTAGAGTTTTTTCTTACCTCATGTGGTTAAGACAAGTTTGCTCACTTTGTGAAACACCTCTTGCATGGTCACTTGCCACTAGGGAAAACTTTAGTGGCAAATATTCACCAATTGGTGAATTCTAGGAATCGGCCGAGTCAAAATTGGCAAATTTCTCACACCCAACAGGGTGTCCAAATCGCTTGGATTTTATGAACTATAGGTCCAATGCATGTCCATTCACCAATGATTTTTTTTATGAGGCATATTTAAGCAACAAATTCACCATTTCCAAACTACGCATTTCAATTGGACCAACTAATATTTTCACCTAGAATCCCAAAAACATTTAATAAAACACCTACATATTCACCAATACTATTAAAACAACATTGTATTAGGACCCATTTCACCAATTAAAATTTATGAATAGTTTCTTGTGAAGACCTATTTTTCCAATTAAAATTTATAAATAGTTGCTCATGAGGACCTATTTTTCCAATAACATTAAAAAATAATTGCATTTGAGGACACATTTCACTTGAAAATTAAAACATATCATTGTATAAGCACGCGGGCTTCACAAATTTTTTAATATACCATTTAAAAAACTCACAAAATTCACCAAATATGGAATCATGGATTGATATAAATATAATCAAAAGTGTCATTTATTCTTATACATTTTGTTCGGTTCTAAGGTTCTACTTCTCGATTCAGAAGTCAACAAAAGCTGAAAACGTAGACTTAAAAGGTGAGTAATTATTTCTTCATAGTGTTATTAGTTATACTAATAAGTTTTCTTTATCTCTTTTCCATTCTTGCTTCAACAAAGTGAACCTTATAACCAAACTCTAAAGTTTCAAAGTTTTCGAAACCTCTGACCCACCGAGTAGAAAGTTGACTAGGAAAGACTTGCAACTCAACAAAGTGAACCATCAATCAAGTCAGGGAATTAGGAAGTTATGAAAATTTAGAACTCTGTGACAAGGTTATAAAACTTTGAGGACTAGCGACTAAGGTTAGGGAAAGCCAAAAATTTTATATTGTATTCCATGGTATTGAATTTGATATGTGATTCTGCATCATTTTTAAAGAACAACACTTATCACACTACTTATAAATTCCTATTGCATTTCCATTCACACAATCTTTGATAAATAACTGAAAGGAATATTATTAATCCATTGCTTGAATAGAAGCTAACAGTTTAACATCCATAACTTATAAGTTATAAGCTAACATAAGCTAACAGTTCAACATAAATAACTTTTAAAGGCATCCACCCAACTTAAAAAATAAAAGGTTAAACTAAAAAATCACCTAAATTATACTGAGAAATCCTTAAGCATCCATCACCATAAAATCATTATTCATAGAAAAACATTCCACAACAATGAAACTAACCAAAAATCTATCATTCCAATAATAGAAATTCCACTGGAAAACATAGAGTTTTAAATTTTTTGTCTTGATAATGGTTTCTTGAAGACAACCATTTTAGAAATTAAAATAAAAATTCTTTGAAGTATCAAGAGAGCCAAATTAAAGAAAATAACATAAAAACTAAAAACTAAACAATTGTCCCACTCCTAGCACTGACTCCTTTGCTTTCAGTTATTTCCGCCTCCTTCTCCTTCAGTAATGCCTCTTGTGCCTTTACTCTTTTCCTATATTCCTCGTACTTGGTGACAATTGCAGTGATGTTTCTGCTTCCTAGAGTTGTAGTAATTTGTAACCTGGTTCTCCATGTGACCAAAGCCTTTTCACACTCAACCAACATCTAAGATATTTTCTCTTCTCCACACTTATAAGTCCTCAAGTGGATGTCCATTCCACTAAGTTTTGAGAAGGAATCTCATGTCACTGTAGCAGGATCAACTATTTATTTCTTGAATATCTCTCTAAACTTCAGAGAGATCTCTTTTATATCTAGAATGTTTTCATCAAACTCATCAATAATTTCCACTCCTAAAATATGACAATCTTCTTTAACTTCTACCAACATATCATAATATTGATCAAGTGTATTATTAATTTCCTTCACCAAATTATCATATATATTCAATTTCCATTCCAATGAAATGAACCAGGAAGGGTCTAGCTCCTTATAATTATTCATAGTTTTCTCACTAATTAATATCTTCAAATCCATAGAGTTCAATTCTTTCATTTCCTGAGAGATCACATAGAGACTAGTTTGATCTTTTTTGAGTTGTTGAAGTTCTATTACTAACTCCTCCCTCTTGTTAACAACTCAAGTGTAAAAGAGCACAAATTTATTCAAAAAGAAGATAGCCTCTTGAGATATTTTATCAATCCCCTCACAAACAGCTATGGTATAGCTCAAATATTTTTAATTTTCTCTATGGTGAGCACATCGATGCCCTCTACCTAAGAACTTGAGGCTTCATCAGATGTTAGAGGAGTGGCCATGGAAGAAATAAAGTTACCCAATGTGAGGACTTGAGATTCTAGTTTTATATTTTCTTTTCTCTGTTCTTTCACTCTTTTAATCAAGGTATTGACTAAATAATTAGCATGGTACACATCACCTTCTAGTGTTGGAGGCCCCATATCAATATGTGTGACTTTGTAGTCTGCCTCTGTTATTTCATCTTCATTTAAATCCTTCATAGTCTCAACAATTTCTAACATTTGATTTCTAGAAGTAGCATCAGTCACCATACTTGAAATCCTTCCAGATTTCTTAGGTTTTGAAGAGATTTGAAGTAATTTTGAAACTGTATCCACTCCAACTATCATTGTAGGAATATGATTTCTCTTCTTCTCCATTTCTTTTTTTAGCCATCCTGGGGAGGTACTACCAGACTAGAATCTTTGTTTCCACTAATAGTTTCTTTAGGAGAGTTATGAGTGATAGGTGGATTATCAACTAGAGGTGGAGAAGATGGAAATTCAAAGTTAGACAAAGGAGGAAAGATATTATCTTCAAAAATATGTTTAAAGATAGCTTCATAATCTACAATCACAAGTTTTCCTTGATTGGTCTTCTTCATAGGGGTAGGAAAAAGCACATTGTCTTGTTCACAAATGCTCTTCAACTTGTTTGTTTCTTTTGGCCTATCACCATCACCTCCTGATTGAGAATTTGCACTAGAGGACCCCACAGAGGGTTTCCCCAATGATACACTTGCACCAAATGCTTGTGTAGAACCCTATTCATTCTTTTGTGATGACTTAGGCTCTTGAACATGACCAACAACTTGTCGCCATTTCCCATCCAACTAGTCCTGGGTTCTTTCAAGCACTAGGGAAACACACACCCTCATATCTAAAATTTCACTTTGGCTCCAGTCAGCCCTAAGGTGGGATTTATCAAGCAATATTTCATATGTAGGATCTATGATTATTGAATCCTTGGCTACATTTTCAGGAATGTGAAATGAAAAAATGAAAACCTGTATTTGTTTTAGGGTTAGCCTCAAATAATCTCTTCTCAAAACTTCCTTCTCATCGACACAATCTTCCTAGAAATCTTTGATAGATAGGTGATGCCGATATAAGCTCCCTCCATAGAGATTATGCTTCACAAAACCCTTACTATCAAAATCAGCTCTCATAGAAAGATTTTGGAGGTTATATTCCTTGAGAATTCCTTCATCTCCCCTAGCCATCTAGTCTACTTTGCACACAAAATAAGGGGTCTCTAATGGGAAGACATACCCTCATTTCCCCATGTTCATATACTTAATATTAACCATGGCCATTTGTCAACAAACTTCCAGAAATATCAATAAATATTCAAGATACTAAGGTAATTTTAATGGGGATTTCTCAAAATTCCCTATTCTCAGATAGGAAATCTTATCAAATTGGATATAAAAACTCCCAAATTTTGATATAAGAGAAATCAATTCAAGGGAAAGGCACATTTCTGGATTTCCATCTAGCTTCCTCACAACCTCCATTAAAAATGCATCATTAACATGACAAAAATCACCCATTCCAAATTGTTTAGTGAACTAAGGAAAGAGTTTATACATAGGAATATCAGAAGTTGGGGTTCCTTGTGGCTCCAACCCAGGCCAAAAGGACCTATGACTACCTACAATGTATGTCAGGAAAGAACACATACAAAAAGTAGTAGTCTTATGGAGATTAATTAATTACTCATTCAAATGGAAGAAAATAACTTTAGCCTATTCGATGAAAATGTTCTCATCAGGGATTATCAAGATAAATTGACACATCCAATCCTCAAATAACTCCACATTGTGCATTCCCAACAATGCGGTGTAATAAGGCAATAACATTTGCAATTTCTCCCTTAAAATGATTTTTTTTGAGTTTACTCAGCAATTATGACTTACCTTTCTTTTTAGACTTCAACTAGGTTTTGGCCATGGAGTTCTTACACTAGTCCTTATTCACTTTGAAAAATTCACTTGCCACTATGACATATATGTCTTCTATAGGTTCCCTTTCTAGAATCCCCAATGCATGGGAAACAACTTTAGGAGAAATTTCTACAATTACAGTTCCATCCACAACTTTAATTTCCCTTGTCTACGGAATGTACCTTCTTGCACATGCAATTATTAGGTCCACACTCAACATAGCTTCTGGAAATCCTCTAGCTAAGCTAGCCTACTTTCTAAGAGTTTTATATCTAGCTCATACTTTTCATCCCTCTCCAGGTGTGCCCAAAATTTGTCTAACTTAAAAGGTTTGAGGATCATATCCCTTACGATGACCCAACATTCACTCTACATGAGCAAAAATTCGCAGAGAATGAATGTTTGCACATGAGATTCTAAGAAGTACTAGCCTTGGCAAAGAATGGGAATGCAGCCTAAAAGTATGAGTAAAAAGAATGTTTGCACTTGAGAAGTACTAGCCTTGGAAAAGAATGAGAATGCAGGATAAATGTTTGAGTAAAACTTTTCCACCCACTTATGTTGTTTTTTTGATAGGGCGTGCTTTAAATGCAACATTCAATTTCATTGCTTGAAAAGATAGCCTTTAAACCTACATGCTTTTGGAAATTCCTAAAAAGACAACTCAATTTTATTTTGTACATAGCATTCAATGAGATGTCAAACAACGATGCCTTTGAAAAGAAAGATAAGTCCATCATGTCACATGGTTGTTGAAACTTGGAGCCTCAAAACCAAAGTCTAAAGTTTCAAAGTTTTTGAAACCTCCAACCCACCGACAACAAAGTCTGAAGTTTTCAAAGTTTCAAAGGCTACGTATGCATGAACTTAAGTTACTCAACAAAGTGAACCAAGTCGACGAATTAGGTAGTTATGAAAATTTAGAACTCCATGACAATGTGACATGCCACATGGTTATAAAACTCGGAGGCCTAGTGACTAAGCTTACTTTGCTCCCTTATTTTGAGTCTACAACCATACATCAAATATTCATCAAATGGTTGAGTAATTTATGATATAAATAATAAACACGTGTTTTAAATTTTTTAAAATTTTAACCATTGATGTGCTCGTATTGACATCAAGGCCTTTATAAAATGAATTACAATGTCACATTAATATCACAACCATTAATAGCACTATGCAGAGTAACACTTAATGTTGAAATTGCAAGGGACTTAATAAAAGGAATTACAATGTCACATTAATAGCACAACCATTAATAGCATAGTAACACTTAATGTTGCAAAGGACTTAATAAAAGGAATTACAATGTCAAATTAATAGCCCAACCATTTATTTTATTACAAATGAATTACAATAGCATATTATTACATAGTGCAATAAAAATGTTAGCTCAAGCACCAATTTTCTATTGGATTGCTGGTGAAAATGTAAATGTAATACATGTGTGTCTGAAAATAAATGGGACTTATTGGGTCAACCATGCAATCTGAAATAAATGCCTAGGACTTTTTGGATCAGCCATGGGCTTTGAAAATAAATGCATGGGGAAAGGCGGGCTAATCAAACCAGGGAAATGGGAGCTATGAAGATACAAAATGTACTTCTCCCCTTTGAAAATCAGAGTCATGCAGAAGATGAGGGGTTGTAAAACTGATCCCATCTTCTACTTGCAACTTCCATGCACTGGGAGAGCATTAATCTCCATCAGAGCTCCTCATCCTGGCTCAAAACTTGTCTAGGAAGTTAGGTGAACCAAATCAACTTCTTTCCAATTCCACCCATTCTAAACTTGAAGGAAAATGGTCTTTTACTGAGAAAGTACAAAACTACAGGTAGGAGAATTTAGAGTATCCCCAATAATGCCACATCATCTTCTTCATGAATCATATTCCTTATTAACCCTACAAAATGGAAACCCTTATGACAATTTGAACATTGCACTCAAATTCTCAATAGTAAAGCCTTTAGCCTTCAATGAATGATTTCAATTTTCAGTTGTGCTCACTATCCTTATTTATGGGCAATAGTGTTGCCAATAGTGCCACTACCATCTTGGTCTCTGTGTACACCTCACATGTGTCACATGTGAGGTTAGGTATAATCATGATTCATGAATCATAATCACGATTTATGCAAACAAAAAAAAACCTTAAATTTTAATCGATTCATGTAACTTAACCCTCACATTTATTTAAATGTTTAATTTGATTGATGTCTAGACTCTGAAATGTTGACAATTTTCAAAATCGTCAGTGCCCTCAAAGTTCAAATGATATGAAATCATTACAAATATTGTTTCACTAGCCATTTAGTCCTGCATTGGTAGCAAATTCTAAACTGTTGATCATTGTAAATCTAACAGTTAAAGGGTGATTATGGAGGTTTAAGTTCATAGGACTAGCACTTTGTGCATTTCATTCTGGAATGCAACTACAACAATATAGAAAATGTTCATCAAATGTTTGAGTAATTTATGAATTATGATATAAATAATAAACACGTGTTTTAAAGTTGTTTTAAACTTTAATGTGCCAGGATTGACATCAAGGCCAAGGGGTGGGTAGCTTAATATTGCAAAGGACTTAATAAAAAAAGTAATGATATTGGGAACTGGGGGAGAAGGTCAACGACAAATTAGAAATCAATAACATTTTAATTTTTGGTAAACCCTAACAAGAGTGACAACTTTTAGTGTTTGCAATGTTTTTTTTGTCAATTTGATGGCAACTTTCTTTTTTCATTTGTCTTGCTTTATGTTTTACTTTTAAATCTGCATGCAATTATTTCATAAATAAACAATAGTTAATTTATCAAAGGAAAAAAAACTGATTTGAATAGATTCATAGACACTGAACTCAGAAAATAACTCTTTGATGGCAACTTTCTTTTTTCATTTGTATTGCTTTATGTTTTACTTTTAAATCTACATGCAATTATTTCATAAATAGATAATACTTAATTTCTTAAAGGAAAAAAAAACTGATTTGAATAGCTTCATAGACACTGAACTCAAAAAATAACTCTTTATTGTAAATTTATAACCATTTATTTTATTACAACTAAATTACAATGTCACATTATTAATATCACTATTACTAACCCTATTTAATAATTTATCAGCCACTAGTGCCATTACTAGCTTGATTCGTGCAAACCAAAAAACCAACTTAGTCAATTCATGTATCTTAAGCATTACATGTACAATTAAAAATCAAATTGTTTAATTTGATTAATGTCTGGCTACATGCAAATTGTACCTCAATCTGACAAGCTAATAAAATCACCAGACTCCAGTCAACACTACCAATGCCACTCAAATGATATGAAATCATTACAAACCTTGTTTCATTAAAGCTATGAGTTGTCCAATCAATCACTTTAGATGTTCAAAAGATTGAGAATTTCAATTAAATGAAATGAATACGTCAAGGCATTGAAAAGAGAGAAATAAGCCTTGATCTTGCAACGTGTCCGTATCTAATGGTTCTATTGTTATTCTGAAGGTTTCAATTTGCAAGTCTACTACTTCAAAGATTTACTTTTGGAATGCAAGTAAAATGTTACATCAAAAATTCATCGAATGGTTGTGGTTATATTGATTTTCCTTTACATCCTTTGTGTAAAATGTTCTTAAGTTTTTAAGCCTTGGTCCTACGTTCTTCCTAGGTAGTCCCTCTTTTAAAAAAAACTTTCTTCATGTGCATATTTCTATTGCTTAAGTTCTTCTATCGCTCATCACCAAAATCCAACCCATCGGGTTCATTACCATGATGATAAGCCTTGATCTCCCCACGTGTCCACATCTAACAGTTCTAGTGTAATTCCAAAGGTTTTAATTCATAAATCTACTACTTGAGAGATATACTTCCAGAATGCAACTATAGTCGTCCATCGAAAATTCATCGAACGGTAGTGGTCTATAATGTCGCATGGTCGTTGAAACTTGGAACCTTAGAACCAAAGTCTAAAGTTTCAAAGTTTTCAAAACTTCCAACCCACCGACTACATAGATGACCAAGAAAGAATTGCAACTAAGGTTAGGAAAAACACCAAAATCTTGACTTTGGTGAATTAAGATAGGAAAGATGGAAAGGATAGGAAAGGTGGCAAGGATAGTGTATTTATGAAGTAAAGATTGCAAGAAAATTTTAGCAAGTGGACATGACTAGAGGATCAATGGGTAATTAAGATTGGTACATGTGGAGTTTGGAAAATTATTACCTCTTGGCCCTCGATTAACAAAGTTAGATTGAAAATTCATCAAACGGTCATGGTTAGATTGATTTGCACTGACACTTCACCACTGCATTTTTTATGTATTAATGATAATAGTTTATTTTATTAAATATAAAGCAAAAGTTACATATACTTCAGATTTATCTTCATCCATCAACTACCAAAAATTTGATTAACTAGCACAGTTTCCATTTCCAACATATCAAATTATCCCTAATCATACCTCCATGAAATCTACCCTTCCAACCATTGTTCATGCCCTAAGGTGTTTTACAATTACAATGCAAATCTAGGCATAACCCCCAAACAACAAAATCACAAACAAAATTTAGTATAGTAATCTAACTTTTTTTTTAAACTTGTACTACTCAGATGCCTTTGATGAATTACCCATCTCCAATGGCTCTATCTCCATTAATGGCTTCATCTTCTTCCTCAGACGCAAACCCTTATTTTCATGCATCTCTGCTTTGGTGATGTCATTGAGATTCTCTATGACCTCCTCGACCTCCATTAGCTCGATGTAGATTTTGAGTGCTTTCCACCTACGCTCTGCACCTTCTCGCCATAGAGCTTTGTTGTGTCCTTTTGGCTACCCGATAAAGAGATAATTTAAATCCATGAGCTTCGAGCCTCAACCATCCATGCCTTCAACCTTAACAAGCCCCACTCCTAGTATCACCCATTCCAGAATGCCTTCCATATCCTCTAAAAAATCTTTGTGAACCAGAGTTTTCATGACTTTCCTCACTACATCCACCAACTCTCCTAAGTCCAAATCCCAAGCCATGACCAATGTATCCGTGCTTTAATTTTTCAAAGCGATTACCCAAAATAAATTGCTTGAAACTACTTGTGCCAGTTGCATATCCTTGAAGAGAAATAAAACCCACAACCACTTCATAGATGCTTTGCCAACGAAAGGGTCCAGCTTCCTCCATGATGTCAAGGTGAAATTGGCCTCCATTGTTTCTTTGGTTCACTAGCTTCTAGACAACCACCCACTGCTGACCGGCTACATGAGATGTATGTCTTTAATACATCTCAATTTTTCAGCCATCTCCATTAATACCAATTCTTGAACGTACGTCTAGCGCCGACAAAAAATCTTCATCAATGCTTCACTTCTTACAGAAATTTCCATGCCTCCTTTGCTTACTAAACAATGTTTAATTCACTAATGCTTTTTTCTCAATCATTTGAAAATGGGGTTAATTCACCAATGAATTTTATTTTTTAGTTTGAAAAAAGTTTTAATCACTAGAAAAATTATTTTTTCTGGTTTGAAAATGGGTTTAATTCACCAATCAAAATATTTTATTTGTTTGAAAATAGATTTTAATCATCAATGGAAAAATTTTAGTGGTTTTAAAAAATTTGCATTTCGCTAGGATTTTCCACAAACTTCTAGCGATTAGAAAAGATTCGCCAATGGAATTTTTTTTTCATGAAAAACTAAAAAAAATTTGCCACCAAAATTAATATTTTTATCGGGAAGTATACAAGATTCGCCAGGATATTACACCTTTGTCAGGGGGGGGGGATTTCTTAAAGTTTTCCCTGCTTGCCACTCACTAGAACACTTGTCATATGAGTTAACAAGTGTTCCATCATTGAAGGGTTAGTCAACCGTTGTCTACAACGTGAATACCTTCACCACCTTGCTTATACAAGCAAGGTTACATTGTTTATTTTACTCAACTCTTGTATCAATCTCTTGATAAAATCAATTAGGCTCATTTGTGTGCATGTATTTTATAGAATTTTAATGTCGTTCTAAAGAATTTTTTACTTGAAGAGTAAATTAGTTGGTATTTGTGATGAGGTAAAAATAACCTCATAAATATAATAAGCCAAATACCCTTCCTTATTTTTCCCAATCACTTTTACCCTACCAATTATTTATCTTTAGGATTAGTAATTGCTTACTTTTTGTAAAAAAATGTATAATCTTTATTTGCTGAAATTGATTGAAATAAGCTGACCAACACTAACATAATGGTATATTTTTTAGTATTGTACAAGTCATTATGCATAGTTGGTCATTATGCTTAGCCAAGTGGATTTTAAAGCAGACTTCAAGGCATTTGAAGACAAACATTGAAAGTATAGGCACCAAAATTTTAGGAAGTGCATAGTGGATCGAGTCTTTTAAAGATTTCTATTATTTTTTTCTTTAAAGACTTTATGGCTCACTCCGAGCCTTTTAAATGATTTATGTTATGGACCTAAGTCCGTTAGTTATTTGAATTATGTTGAAGACTTTTTAGTGATCTTCACCATCTAAATTCTAGGATTTTGTTAGCAGTTTTTGTATAAATGTGTAACCGTCAGAAACAATGATACTGGATATCATTATGCCGTCATAATATGCTTTTGAACTGTCTTTATGTTATAATTTTCCTAATATGAATAAAGCTTTACTAGTCCTATTCTGAGTTATTAGTACTATGCAATGGAATTACCTTGGATGGATTAATTTCGAAGTTATAGAAGTTTATGTGATCTAAGCTAAGTGTAGTAGTACTGAGAGATGGCCACTCAAGGGAATCATAGAATAGATAGATAAGTGTTTTCATTTTCAATTCTATTATTTTTAATTTGTAAATGATAAATGTGAATGAATGTGATTTGTATGCGTCGAGCTCTATTAAGTTATTCTTGCAAGTTGTAGTTTGAGTTTATAATTTTTATCTCCATTTATCTGAAATTGTAGAGCACCCACTCTAGGTATCAATTGTAGGTTGTTAATTTTTTTTTTCTGTTAACAGTTAAATGTTAGTTGATAGTTGTTACGATTTTATTGCAAGCATTTATTTTCAAGCAATTTTCATGCTAAATCTAGTTAATCACTTCATGCTTTCTATTTTAATCATTTTATGCTTTCTAACTTAATAATTTCATGCTTTCTAGTATAGAAAACTTTACACTTTCTAATTTAATGGCTTTTTAGTTTAAGTTTTATTTACAATTGTTCCAAACATTCAAAAAACCTGAGAGAGTTAGTCAAGATGTTTCCTATTGAATATAGCCTCCGAACACTACCCGTTCGATACATTTGATGCATTTTTCAACTAAAGTGAGAGGACTTAATGACAACTTGTCAATTTGAGAAACTACAATGGAAAGAAATGCATACAAGAAAGCATTATGAAGATAAAGCAAATAAAAATTGTGAGTGTATTTTTAAAAAATAGAATTGGATCAAAAGATGAGAAGTGGAAGATTTATAACATTTGTAGCTAGGTATAAAATAGTATTATTATTTGTGATGTTGAGGAATTGGTCATCAATGTTAGTTCATTAGGATGATAGTTATGATAATAAGTAAACTTGTTTCATATATAATAAACTAGAAGGATCAAGATTCTTCTAAGGGTAGAATTAATTTGCCTTCTTGTTCTTCATATAGATATTAATTTATTATTTTATTTAATTATTAGTTATTGATTAATGTAAACAATCCATTAAAAAATATATATTTTTTAAACATATAAACAGTGACCTAAATATATACATATAAAACATTTAGTTCATACAAAACATTGACACACATATATATTGGGGGTGAATTTGAGATTAATTTTTGATGGCGATGAATTGTTGGTGGTGAATTTGTTCATGCCATATATGGCTCTAGGAAAATTCACCAAGGAAAAATTCACCACCAACAATTCACTATGAGAAAATTCACTGCAATGACAAATTCACTTCAAGGAGGATTCACCACCAACAATTCACTTTCCCAAAAAATTAACATTTTTTAATATATATTTCCAAAACTTTAATTTTTTTGCAAAAAGAATAATTTGATTTATGATAATAAAAATGATAAAAAAATGTTAATTTGATTCCGTGGTGGCGAATTTGAGATTAATTTTCAGTGGCAATGAATTTCTAGTGGTGAATTTTCCTTGAATTGAATTTTTTCATGGTGGTGAATTTTCTTGCAGTGAATTGTTGACAATGAATTTACCAATGATGAATTGTTGGTGGTGAATTTGCTCATGCCATATATATATCCTTAGAAAATAAGTCTTTCAGATATTCACTTCCATACATAGTGGAAATGCATAGATATTTATTGGAAATACTCAAAAATCTATATCCTTAGAAAATAAATCTTTCAAATATTCACTTCTATACACATTGGAAGTGCATAGATATTCACTCTAAATACTCAAAATTTATTGATGGTGATGAATAGTTTACTCTATAATTTGTAAGCAAGAAATAGTAAAATAAATTTATACAAAATCAATCAATGTTGCAGTTCTAAATGAAAACCCAAAGACGACTATGTGTAGCTCAAAAAAATACTTATACATTACCAACCCAACAAATTAATGTACAAACTAAATTTAAATTATATAGTTCCAAAAATAAAATAAAGTTAAATAAATATACCATTAACAGTACCACAACCATTTAAAAAATGTCAAATATATAAATCTACATGCCAAAATATAATAAAACTTCTTGTGCAACCAACACATGAAGAATAACCAACATGTGTCATCCATATTACAACTGGAAGTAAAAAAAATATGTATACAAAAATTTGGGGTAGGAATCTATAGCTCTCAATCTGCACTCCTCTTTTTGATAAGTGTTCAGTTCTAAAACTACAAAAAATGGGTTGAAAGATGTCTCCAAGCTTCAATTATGGCTTTGTTGACTTGAATGACTTTGATGAGTTGACAACACCTTTTAACACCTTCTTCTTTGACAAATCTGCATACAAGACCTACAAAAACACACATGCAAAGAGGGGGAAAAGGGTTAAGCGTTAGAGAATAGGGGTTTGCCTTGGTCAAACCCCCATTTGGTAATCATACACTAGAAAATGAAATGAAATAGAAAGAGAATGATGAATGAACAACATGCAATGTCACAACTCACCAAACCCTTGATGTAGAAATCTAAAGATATGCAAATGGATGCTTGATAATGCCTAGAATGCTTGAAATTGCTTGGGAATGAATGAATTACTTGAGAATGAATTATTAGATTAATTGGGATGAAAATGAGAGGAAAAACCTTCATTTATACTTGATTTTACAATATTTCCCAAAAATAACACATCATAGGCTAACCTCAAGGTTAAGAGAATAAAATCCTACCAGAAATTTAAAATAATTTTGATTTTTGTGCCCAATGGGACTAAGTTGCCTTAGGTGACGACTTAGTCCCACCAGGGAAATTTTAATGGGTGTTAGAAATTATGTATTTAATGATGTTTAATGGAATTATTCTCAAAAATACACTTAAGGATGGTTGAAAAGTGTATTAAGGGGTCATTTAAACATGAGAAAGGGTCAAATTAGTGATGACAAGCCTAGAAAATCATGAGAGTTTGTTGCAAATATTTACAACAATTTGAAATAAGAATTGGTAAGTGATAAAAAGAGGTTATTTAGGTGAATTATAATGGAAGGGTCCTAAAAAAGTGTGAAAGTTGGTTACAACTCTTCACAACACTTTTACAAGACATCCTAGAATTCTTAATAATTCACAAGGGTCCAAAACCTAATGTGAATGTGTTGACCACATTACAACACTAAATCTAGGAAAAATTAGGCCAAAATCCACAACAGAGACTCAAGTGAGCGTAAAATTGTCCAAGTATACATTTTTTGGCGACACATATATACGGGCCTATACATAGAGACCCAGATTACACAACACCTAAAGCCACATGGAACCAACATGAGATCAACTTTACCTAACTTATACATATATTCAATTACCAATTATAAGTAGTTAACTACTTCCTTTATTCATTTACTATTCAGAACACATGCATTAAATACAAGTTATTAGATTTACTCAACTCTCTTCCTACCTATTTGGTACCCATTTCAGCCTCAAACTGAAGCTTATAGAGGATGAAAGCTCAAACTAATTAGGAATAACCCTAAACCTTGGAGTTTCCCCCTATTCCCTCCTCCTACAGACTTGAAGTCATAGGGGAATCCTTCGCCCAAGGACCACTTATGTTCTGGCTTCCAAACGGTTCAAATTCACATGTAGTTTTCCTCACAAGGTCACTCAAAGGACCTACACACAAGCTCCCCATAATCAAGGTTTTGATATTGTTTATATTTCATTATTAACATGTAACGGTAGTTAAGAAAATATAATTAAGCATATGATTTAATAACCCATACTATAACACTTCCCTCTACTGATATCAAGGTCTTGAATTAAACTTGACCCATTATTATTCATAAACCATCTTGGGAATCCTTAGGTTCATCTTATCAACATAGGTGCTTGGCTTATTACACAACATGAAATTACCTTAGCTCACATGAACCCATAGGAAAGAACTTCTATTTACTATGCAATTATATTGAGGTTCATTCGAGCTATAGTATTCTTCCTTCATTCTCATGATAATTTCCATAGCAAGTTTCTCATACTCAAGAGATTGATAGACATCATACTGTCATAGTAAGCCTTTACCCTTGAACCCCAAGTGGGTTTCCAAGAGTATAAAAAAAATATGTTTAATACATTGGGATTCTAGCACCCACTAAAATAGATCATTATCACTTAAATGATTACTCCACCATAACCTAATAACTCAGGTTAGGTAATTGTGTTCCTAGTCCATACTCTATTATTAGGACTACACAGTTATACCTTATTCCATGTAAAATATTAAGGTAGTATTATACGACACCCTCCCCTTTGTATAGATTGAAGTTCAAGTCTTGGAAAATGAAATAATTTAATATGTAAAATCACCGTATAATCATAAAAGGTTGGTGTGGTTTAGAGAGATAGAAAACTCAAATTCCTAAGTCTAGTAATAAACTTCATTTAATAACTATCATGACCACACTTCCCTCTTCACTAAGTTGATAGAGTGCCAACTTCTAAAGTTTGATCAATTTTCATGTTACCAAATCATATCCCCCTATTTCCAATATTAGGGATTCATACCTTTATACAACTTTTAAAACAAGCCTTAGCATTAATATTTTTACTCCCTTTTAATAACAACCCTTGATTTGATAATCTTGGGATATCACAAGTGTATATATTGAGCCACTATATTACACTAATAAGAAACCCTTTACAAAGAATTTCATGTTCGGGATGACCCAGTAGAATAAACATCACATATCATTTTCCTATGACTAATGCAATGATCATGGTATTAGAATACTAAATAAATACTAAAGTATTAGACACATAAAAGTGTTACATGTCATTTCTCGATCTCGTTTGACCATTTAAGGATGTATTTTATTAGGATGGGACAAAGGTCTATTATAATTTGTAAGAGAGCGAGACCAACCACATTCAAGGCCCCAAGTCAAGGAGAGACAAGAGCGGAAGGCTGCCCTAACTTACCTCAACTTAAAGTGATGTTTTGAGATGAGGGACAAGAATGATGAGGACTATAAGGTCCTTCAATCACTCTACAGACCCAAAACTTGGAATGGGGCTAGGCAAGCTGGTTTTTGGGTTCAACACTATGCCTCAGGTAGCTCTCTACCCGAGGACAAAAGCACAGTTCCGGGATGATAGCACAATGCACTGGTGTCTATAGAACCAAAGGACCAAAAAGATAATTTGAACCACTAGAAGATAGACTAACACCCTAGCTAATGGTTTTTAAGGGAACAAAGTAAAACTATGAAGTAAGAAATATATAAATGAATTTGATAAAGCAAGTAGATTAAAGCTAGGGTGACAAAAATGATCTCACAAAAGAGCCTATTTTCTAGCTAGGTCCACAAAGCACGTCCACCTACACATAAGAAAGAGGAACATTGTTGGGGGGGTTGTATAGGGGCTTGCCTCAGTTAGACCCCCGTTTTGGTGTTTCCACCTCCACAAAAAACCAAGATAGCAACAATGGAGAAAAGTATGATAAAGGAGGAATGAAAGTAAAGAACACAATAACACTAAAAAATAGTAATGTGCTACTCAACCAAGTTTTAGAGGAGAGGAGTGAAAATATTACCACCTCCACCAAGAGCTCACAAGATAATGGAGGAGAAAATGAGAGGACTCAAGCCCCTCCTACAATGGTGTTGTTCCACACTTGATCTCCAGAGTTGATGGAGTGTTCTTGTTGCTGCTATGGAGTGCCAAAGTGTTGCTTAAGAATAATGGATGCTTAAGAAATGCAATAAAGATTGTGTAGCAGATTGCTTAGAATATTTGTTGGAGAGATGAACTAAATGCTTAGAGGGATCAAATGAAAGAACAAAGAGTGAATTGAAGAGAGAATAAGAAAAATGGCCATATTTGGATAGGTTGGTCGAAGAGGGGCAATACAAATCAACCCCAATAGGAAGTGTAATGCCTTTTCCAACTTTAGACATAGAAATCTATTAGGGACATAAGTACACCATGTGAGAATCCCCGATAGTTATTCTTCTACCGACGCACAAAACAAATGCCAAGTGGAATGAAGGTAGTGGGCTGATGTGGACTTTTTCATTCGAATTAGGTTTACTAAGGTGAGGAGGTGTAAAAGGGGAATTCGCTTAAGGGGTGCAAATTTTCTCCTATACATTTTTCCCCCACTTTAGTGAACACGAATATTGATGAGTGCTTTGGTAAAGTAGATCAGAGATGTAGTAAAGTTAGAAATGTATACATGAACCATCGAGGAAGTAGACCATGATTTGGTGAAATCGAGAGCACAAGACAAGTAAAGACTTCATATCCCCGTAGAACTATGAAGCTGAAGAATGAAAGAGTCTTACATGCTCGTGGATCTCCAAGGAGGTAACCCCCAAGATCTTTCACATGAAGAAAGCCCCAAGAATAAAGCACCTCATAGGATCACATACCTACAAGGAAGGTGTCCTCCAAGATCTCTCACATAGAGGAGGCCAGGAAAGTGCCCTACAAACCCACAGAACCACAAGGAAGGTGTCCTTCAGTATTTCTAACATGAAGGAAACCTAAGAAAGCACCCTACAAACCCGCAGACCTATAGTGAAGGTATCAACCAAGATCTCTCATATGGAGGAAACCCAAGAAAGTTCACTAGTGACCCACAAACCTACAGGGAAGTTATCCCCCAAAATATCTCACATGGAGGAAAGCTAAGAAAGCACCTTACAGACCCGCAGACCTACAAGGGAGCCACCCCCAATATCTCTCACATGGAGGAAGCTTAAAAGAAGCAACCTACAGGCTCATAGACTTGTAGGAAGGTATTCCCCAATATCTCTCATATGGAGGAAACCCAAGGAAAGGAAACTCCACAGAGTTAGAAAGAAGCTTCATAGGTGCACCCGTAAAGTGACATGTTTACTCGTAGATAGAACATGTTAGAAAGAAACCACACAAATGAGTAGTCAAATAGTCTTGTAGACCATCAACAAGTTGGAAAATTTTCAAAGGGGTCCCTTAGGAACCTGGTGTAAAGAAGGGATCCACTCAAGGGATGCATTGTTCAAAAGTACGGAAGAGATGTTTCTTTCTCAAATCGATTCATCATCAAGGAATCCTTTTGAAAGATGTTCACTTCATCAAGGAATTCAAAAGGAAGAAGATTACCCCATGTGAGGGGAAGGTCAAAGTTGCTCCCACCTTGGAGGAAGGTTATCAAGTTCTTTCTTTACAAACCCATGATGAAGAAAACACATTCCATTAGGGTTTCAAGTTGAGAATGTGATTCTTGAAAATAAGTTTTTGAAGATTCTCGAGAAAAGATTCATTAGAAACAAATGTGTTTTTTGAGAATCAAAATGTTAGAGAAGTGGCATTGTCACACATGAGAGGGAAAATTCAAGCAAACAAGACAAAAAGATAAAGGAAAAGAAAAGAAAAGAACACAGACACAGGGCATAGGGATAGCTTGATATTTTGGGGTCAAAACTACTCATAAATATATATGTATAGTAATAGTATATAAAATAAATTTTCATCAATCCCCTACTATATCAGACAATGTGAAGAATGCACAAGAAGAAAAAGTAAAATTAAAAAATTGGGTCAACATGGAAGGGAAGCCTAAATTCCCCCAACACTTTGCATCATCCCCAATTTATCAAAAATCAAGTCACAAACATGGAAGAATGATGATATAAATAGAAGGTTTATGAACAAAAAAACCATGCCTATATCCAAGCACCAATAGGGGTGAAAAGGGTCATCCAAGCACACATAGCATGATCACAGGGGAACACATCACAACACTCACACACATCTAATGTAAAGATAAAGAAGGGTCCTCCCCTTAACATTGATCGAAAAAGAGGTCATCCACTTCCTAGTCTAGATCATTGTAGGGGGAAGGAGAACAAGCTTCCAATGGTGGAATGTTAAGAGGAGTGTCCAACCCTCCAAAAACAAGGGCTAAGGAAGAGAGCCCTACAAGGTCCTCTCCACCAAGCTCTTGTGGAGCTAAGGTCAATGATTTCATAAAGATCATCAACAAGGCCGGAACCTTGTCCAGAGAATTAAACATGCACTTTATAGGAGTGCCTTGTTTTACCTCAACAGACAGATGAGGTTGCACTTGAGATTCACTGCTAGACTCACTGAGTGATTTGGGAGTGGTGATGAACTTAGGGAAAGTCGAGACTAGTTTTGTCACTAGGACAGAACAAGTCAGTGAGGGACCACCTTTCAAATAAGGTGGGCTCCTCTTGTGTCCTATGTTGCTAGAAGGAACACTTTCTACCTTCTACTTCATCAGAGGATGCGAACACCCCACAAATGAGACAAGAGGTGTAGAGGAAGAGGAAGAAGAGAGAACCACAATAGATAAGACCAAAGTATTCATCATATCTATGGGTTTTAGGAAAGGCTGGACATCTAGAAGGGACATCAACAGAGGAAGATCCACTAAAGGAGTGATGAACACCTACATCTTTTTAGGTTCAGGTGCATTTGTACTCACAACAGAAGCCAAAAGTGATACAAAGCTATACTAAATGGGAGTAGAGGGGAGGAGAGAGGATGACGCGACAAAGTCCCTGATACAAGGGTGGTCGTCTCCTCTTCCTTCCTCTATAAGGTGACTTGCTCATCCATGAGAGCTTTTTGCTAGCACTTATGCTCACACGCAAGGCAGTTTCTGTGACTCTTTGAGCCAGACGCCAGAGGTTGTGAAGGAATAGAAGGCTCCTACTTTGCCATGGGAGTCTCTACTACAATCATTTTTGGAAAGGGAACAAATTCTTGAATGGGAGTAGGAGGGGTAGGTTGAGAAGCAACGAGGGGAGTCAACTCAAGTTCCTTAATAGTGGGCCTCTTCCCATTCAATGCTTTGGGAGCAGGAGCGGTAAGAGGCCATAGAGGCCAAGACATAGAGGACTTCTGATGGAGGCTTTTCTTCCTGTTATACCAAATGGGCTTAGGCTTCATGGGAAAAATAGGAAGCTCAAATGTGGGAAGCTTAGCTTTTTTCTAGGCGGGCACCATAGGATTCTCTCAGGACCACTTCACTTCATCCCTTGTAAATGCCTTGGCGGCATCATTGTCAGCTTTTAAGAAAGCCCTATGTGAAATAGCCAAAAAGCAACAGAGGGTATCTCACTTTTTGCCTTAGGCACCCTTTCTTATAATTTTGATACGTTTGGTGTAGGAGGTTCATCCTAGACAAGAGAGGACCAATGGGCATAGACCAAGAGTAATCCAAGGAGTAACTACCACAAGAAACCAATAGTTTATAACCGGTGTCATGAATCACATGGATGAAACCCTCGTGGAGAAATTTTAAAAATTTATGCATGACCAAAGGAACTACATTCATAGCTACTAACCAATGGATACCCAACTTCACTCTAAAGAGTATAGACCCAAGGATAATGTTGAACAAAAGCTTCATGGATTTAGGTCCAACCAAAACCATAGGACAATACTACCCAAAGGGGGCATGAAAAGTCCATCATGCATGTGGATGGTGCTCATAGGTGCATCGTACCCATCTTTATGGAAAAAGTTGACTAGTATGATCTCCTCAGTTATGATGTTTACTTGAGACATTGGATCAATGAGAACACCTACTACGATTTTTTTGTTGATTCATGCAGGGATGTAGACAGGAGATGGTTCCTTCTTAAATCCCATCTGTAGGTCCTGTGAAGTGAAGGTTATACGAGTACCACTTCTCACAGGTTGTGCAAAGGGGATAGGTTGATGAAAAAAAGAGGCCATCACATGCAATGAATGATACTCTCTTAGGACCCTCCAAAGGTTGCAAGGATAGGACAGTGAGCCAAGACATGTTTCATTACACAACACCTTTAGAACCTTCCAACTACAACTACTAGGGGTTGCAAGTTGGGTTGTAAAGTCAAAGCCTCACAACACTCACACCTACAAATGCCTAGAATATGAGGAAAGGAGCTTTCAGTATCATAGAAAATAACCAAAATGGTTCACGTCGAGCTCACCAAAAAATGTAAGAGAGGGGGACCAACCATGTTCAAGGCCCTAGGTCACAGAGAGCCAAGAGCGGAAGGTTGCCTTAACTTACCTCAGCTTAAAGCGATGTTTTGAAATGAGGGACAAGAATGATGAAGACTAATGTCCTTGAATGACTCTACAAAATCGAAACTTAGAATGGGGCTAGGTGAGCCATTTTTTGGGTTCAATATTGTGCCTCGGGTATCTCTCTACCCAAGGATGAAAGCACAATTCTAGGACAATAGTGTGACACACCAACATCTCTCAGGTGCAATGGTATCTGTACAACCAGAGGACCAAAAAGACAATGTGAAGCACTAGAAAATAGAGTAAAGGCCTAGCTAATGGTTTTTAAGGGAACAAAATAAAACTATGAAGTAAGAAATATATAAACGAATGTGATAAAGCAAGTAGATTAAAGCTAGGGTGACAAAAATGTTCTCACAAAAGAGCCTGTTCTCTAGCTAGCTCCACAAAGTACATCCACCTACACAAAAGAAAGAGGAAAATTTGTTGGGGGGTTGTATAGGGGCCTACCTCAGTACGACCCAAGTTTTGGTGTTTCCACCTCCATGGAAACCAAGATAGCAACAATGGAGAAAAGTACGATAAAGGAGGAATGAAAGTAAAGAACAAAATAACACTACAAAATAGTAATGTGATACTAAACCAAATAGTATAGGAGAGGAGTGAAAAGCTTACCACCTCCACCAAAAACTCACTAGCTAATGGAGGAGAAAATGAGAGGACTCAAGCCCCTACTACAATGGTGTTGTTCCAAACTTGCTCTACGAAGGTGATGGAGTGTTTTTTTTGTGCTATGGGGTGCCAAAATGTTGCTTGAGAGTAATGAATGTTTAAGAAATGCAATAAATATTTTGTAGAAGATTGCTCAAAAGATTGCTTAGAGAGATGAATTGAATGCTCAGAGGGATCAAATGAAGGAATGAAGAGTGAATTTGAAGGGAGAATGATAAAAATGACCATATTCGGGTTGGTTGGTCGAAGAGGGGCATTACAAATGAACCCCAATGGGAAGTGTAATGCCTCTGCCAGCTTCAGACATAGGAATCTATCAAGGACATAAGCACACCATGCAGGAATTTTCACACCACATGGGCGTCCTCTATAGTTGTTCTTCTGTTGATGCACAAAATAGACACCAAGTGGAACAAAGGCAATAGGCTGATGTGGATTTTCGCCTTCGAATTCGGTTTTCTAAGGTAAGGTGTATAAGGGGAATTTGCGTAAGGGGTGAAAATTCACTCCTATACATAATTACTTAATTGTATTCCAATCTAAAAGTTCACTACAATTTTCTCTTAATTATTGAAGTTATAATTGCATCTATTTCAACTACCATGATGAAATTCTTGATGAAAGGATAGTATGAATGTGTTTAATAAAGTAAATTATTTGTAGGCCAATTTACACAATGAATAAAAATGAGAATAAAGTAGAAATATATAAATCAATTAAACTACTTAGCTTTGCTAGAAAATTATCAATAAATCTGATGACTCTCTGAAACTCAAACTCCAGTGGAAGTAGGGAGAATGCTACCAATGGTTGTGGATTTTAGCTTTGTACCAACTAATCCCTGGAGATGAATGAAGACACGATACACTTGTAGGTTGCACCACAACACATCTGGTCTAGAAAAAATTCCCTATATCTACTCCCATTTTCTATAGGGGTTTTCCCAAGCAATCACCATCGATCCCTTCCTCTTCTTCATGCTTTTTTTCTCCTCCATTCACTCTTGCATTTTGAAAGATTTTTTTTTCCCAACATTGCATATTTGTTTCAACCCTCTCCTCTCACTTTTTACTTTGTTGTATACATTTGAAGAATTTTCTCTCCAACCCTTGCTCATGTCATTTCCTCTATGTTACCTTCCTTCTGAGCTCTCTAGATTTCTTCTCCCTTCATCATTATTGATTTTTTCTTCTCTAAGAAAATCCTCTACTACTCATGTCCTACCTTTTCCTCTGGAGCATGTTCTTCCTTTTCTCTACTTTCAAACTACTCCAAAACCACCTCTAATTTTCCTTCCCTCTCCCATATGTGAACTTCTTCTTCCTCCCCGTATGTTTTCCTCTCAAAGGAAAAGCTCGAATTTGAAAAATGAGGGGTCACCACCTTCTTCCTACGCACCAATCACTCTTTCTCTCCCTTTGCTCACAATCTCTACCTTCCTCTTCACTTCTTACTCTGCATTTCTCCCTTTTCTTTTTGCATTTTTTGTTTGAATAATGCATGCCTCCTGTACATTTCTTATCCCTTTAATCTTCCCCTTTCAGTGCAGGTGAAGAGAATACGAGAATGGTTTTGGGAATTTTTGTTGGCTTTTTCACCTACCAAAACTTGTATTTTTTTGAAAAATTTTGAAGCCTCTTTTAATAGATTGCATGTTCCTATTCTCTACAATAGCCAATCCTCCTCAACTTAATGGAGATTGATATTCATGACTAAGCCTTACTTGGCCAACTACTATTCTGTAAACATTAATTCAAAGTTCCATACCTTTGTCCACATCATTGTAGGCAATGCTAAGTCTTCCATACTTCATAATTAATGTGTCTCTATTCTCTACTTTCTTGCATCGATCCCCCTCATGCTAGGGGAGAGGAGCTAATACATAGGCGGGGGCCCTAATGTACGATGGGACATGCACTTGTTGGGTGCCACATGTGTACGTTGGTCCTCCACAAATTAAAAAAAGCAATGCATAAATAGGCATGATGAGATCAAACAAAAATCAAATATTAAATGCACACATAATCATATATATTTGGAAACAAAACAAGTACATGTTGGCAGCCAAACATGATGAAGTGTATCCAACTTGTATCTGACATAAGACAAGTAGCAATCTAGCATAGAAATTAAACAACCCAAACATTAATTTTTGCACCTTTCCCCATAAACTTTGAAACTCAACTGTTGCACCAATCTAGGTGTCACTTCACATTAATCACAACTACACAGCATAAAAAAGGTGCCAAGTCAACACAATTCAAACCATCTAACCCAAATTTGACCAAAATGTGAACCCATTACAACCATGTTTCCCACTGTAGCATAACCAAACCAACACGCAAATGCATTCGCTTGTCTCTTCAACCATGAGACCTACAAAATGTATCAACATGAATTTGTCCCATCTCACCAAGTAGGGTGTGCACATACTGAAGCCGAACTCAAATATCCCACCTGCATCCATTTTTAAGAGTTGTAAGGCTGCCAATATTCAACAAAAATTATGGAAACAATTACAAACAATCCACCAAACCAATCAACTCAAGAATTAATGGTCAAAATCAATCAAATCTCCAATTCATATCACCCAAAATTCAAATTCAAAAGAGGAAAACAATTTATTTCTCCGCACTAAACAAACATCAAATAGATTCAAATAGCTATGAAAACCTTCAAGTACTCACTTATTTTGTACTGAGCAACATAAGAAAATGAGTGACAAGCAAAAAATTTACCAAGTTAACAACAAGGGGAGGTAGCAGCTCATATTCCAGTGCACCAACATCCATATCAAGTTCCAGGTATTCCTTTGAGAGTTTTCCATTCATGAGCTTTATATTTTTCTTCATTACATCCATTATTGTTTTCCATTTGTAAGCTTTATATTGATCTTCACTACAACCATTACAATAAGGGTTTTTATGTATGTTTCCCTAGGGTTTATATTATAAATATTATAGTCATTGGTTAGCATTTGTGTTTCCCTAGGGTTTATATTGCAAATATTATAGTCATAGGTTAGCATATGTGTTCCATAGGGTTTATATTGTAAATATTATAGTCATAGTTTACAATATAAGGCTTTCCCTAGGGTTTATATTGTAAATATTATAGTCATATGTTAGCATATGTCTTCCCTAGGGTTTATATTACAAATATTACAGTCATAGTTTACCATTTTTGTTTCCCAAAGTTTTATTTTGCAAATATTATAGTCATAGTTTAGCATTTCTGTTTCATAGGTTGTACATTATCATTCACTCTAGTTATCTTATTCTCATAGGTTCTGCATTATCATTTATATTGTACATATTACATAGTTTAACATTTTTGTTTCATATGTTATGTATTATCATACACTACTTATCTTATTCTCATAGGTTTTGCATTATCATTCACTCTACTTATCTTATTCTCATAGGTTCTACATTATCATTCACTTAGGTTTTCTTCGATGCCAGTAGTTAATTTTCAAGTTTCTCTATTTATTAGGTTTTTTTTATACTTTTCATAGGTTTTGCTTCATCAATACATAAAGATTTATGCCTGTAAATGAGTTCGTCATGCACAAAATATGTGAGGTTTGTTAAACTCTTACTATTTTTTATTCGTAAGCTTTCTATTGTGTCATAGTTAAAATGTGAGTGTGGTTTCACTTTGTTGTGCATAAGAATGTTTATGCTATACATGCTTAAGAGGTATGAGATGTTATTAAACTCTAACTCCCTTGCAAACAATGTAATTTTATGCTCCTCACTCCTCTATTTCTTTATGTCACTCCAGAATAAATATAACTCTCTAAACTATTAATAGTATTTATAAATTTAAATACAAAAAACTAAAAAGAAAACACATACAAAAACTAATTAATATTATGTTCAAGCATCGTTTCTTCATACATATAAAGATAATTGTTCAATCATTTGTGTTTCATATTTTAGCATTTATATTTCATAGGTTTTGCATTATCATTCACTCTAGTTATCTTATTCTCATATGTTCTGCATTACAAACCAATTATTCTTCTATTCAAGCATCATTGTCTTCATACATATAAAGATAACTATTCAAGCATCATTGTTTTGATTGTACTTATTTTGTGCAGATGGCTAAGGGTAATGTAGTGGTGACCCATACTGAGAACAAAAAAAGAAAAGAGCCATGAAAAGGTTTCCCTCCTACAAATGAGGGGCCAGATCCCCCCTTGAACTAGATCCTGTTGCATAAGTAGAGGAGGTTTCTACACCTCAAATACCATAGAAGGTAAACTAAATACAAAAGTTGTGGTATTCAAATTACATGAAAAGGGAACTCTATGAAATTGAAGAGAACAACATGTCAATAAGGGGGGCTTCCAAAAAGTGGTAAATCCCAACAACCACATTGTCCAAATGGCTAGGGGGTCTAACAGCAACTTCCAATGAAGGTTCGCCAACAATCCTTGGTGAAGAGGAAGATCGTCTTATTGTGGAATGGTGCAAGCAAATGGCTAATAATGGGTAGGGTCTTAAGATAGCCAGTCTTAAGTCTGAGGTTTCCCAAATTTATCAGAATAGGCCAAACCCTTTTACCAATGGGTTCCAAGGGAAGTTCTGGTGGACAGGCTTCAAGAACAAACATCCTGAACTTGCATTGAAAATTGTTAAAGGCCTAGAAAAAGATAGGGAATTCAATCTTAGAGTTGATGTTGTAGCTACATTCCATAATAAACTATCTCTAGCATACAAAGCACTACCATATGGTTCTAATCGCATATGGAATTTTAATGAAACTAGCATCCAGGCAGGAAAAAATGGGTCCATGAAGGTGCTCGGAAGAAAAGGTAGCAAGAATGTCTCTTACATTATCCCAAAGAGCTATGAATGGATAACCATTCTATGTTGTGTCAGTGTTGTCGGGAAGAGCATTCCAAGATTCTACTTGTTCAAGGGGAGTTCGAACATAGATAATTACATCATAGATTGTGAACTAGGTGCTTGTATGGCAACCCAACCCCATGCAAGGATGACCAAATATTTATTCATAAATTGGTTGACCCACTTCAAAAACTTAGTTCCAAGCAGTGTCTCACCCACCAACAAGCTATTACTAATTTTTGATAGCCATGGAAGCTATGTAGCACTCAAAAACATCTAGGAAGCAAAATAAATTGGTGTAGATTTATTAACATTGTCATCACACACTTCACATAAGCTACAACTATTGGATGTGAGTGTGCTTGCACCTTTTAAAGCTTACTTCAAATCAAAAAGTGCAAATTTTTTATCAAAGTTTCCAAACATTAAAGTGAGGAGGAGTGAACTTGCAATGTTAGGTAGCAAAGCAATGAAAAGAGCTTTGATAGTTGACAACATCAAAGCTAGATTTAAAAGAACTAGTATATGGTCATTAAATCTTGATGCACTTGTGAACAACATGCCTCTCAATGAGACATTTGTGGTTAGTGAGGATGCTAATGTAGTTGAAAACATTCTCATCCTTTTAGGACTTGGTCTATCAAGAAAGGATGTGGCACTATTGCAGTCCACTCTTCTAGATAGACATTTGTAGATTGTAATAGAAACATAGTAGTCACCTCATAGCCATCCTGTTGAATCAGTTGCACAAGTGGTGGTTGATGAACAAACCCCTCCCATGGTGGACAACCCCATTGATCAATTCAACAAAATTTTAGGTCTTCTATAAGAACATAGCAAACCATCTTGGTTGGTTGAGGGAGCAATAAACTTGGGAATTTATTTACAAGTCCCACAACAACATGTACCTTTACTTTCCCATCACCATCACCTGTAATTGACGCTTCTCAAATTGTGCATTACTATGATCCTTCTTGCAATTCAGATTTATGAGGAAATGAAGATGTAGCAGAGGGCTCAAAAGTAGTGGAGGAGGTCACCACATAGTTGGATGAGACAAAACAAAAAAAAATAGTTCTCACATCAGCAAGTTCCTCAAGCTGCCTGTGTACACTGTCTATCAAATGAAATCCAAAGCTGGTGCAATTTAGATCAGTAGATAGTCTCAAATGTTGACAACAAATGACTACATGAGGCTATTAATGGAGAAATAGAAAAGGAAGAAAGAGTCCAAGGAGCTAAAAGTGAGAAAGAGACAATAGAACAAGGAGAAAAGGAAAAAGAAATTGTGGCAGCGGAGTTGAAGGAGAATGCCAAAATTGAGAAGGAGATACTACAAAAAGAAAAAGAGTAGTAGAGATTACAATAGAAAAATTATAGAGATGTAAAAAAGGAGAAAGAGAGGCTTCACAAGGAACATTGTCGAAAGGAAAGAGAGATTGAGGAGGCACAGAGAGATTTACAAAGAGAGAGGTAGGTAAGGACCCCTTCTAATCCATTGTCTCAAAGTAATGGATTCTTCCATGATATTCTCAACATCAATATCCCCTAGTTCTCAACAATAATTAATTATTGAAGCCTCTCCCAATTTGACTTCAGGGGAACTCAATATCCATATTAGGCTACCACTCATCATGTACAAATGTGTTCACCACTGCACCCAACACATGTCACTTGCACCCAATTTTCCTCTCCAAGTCTCAGTCATGTAAGTGACACTCCTCATCGACTACAAGGGGACGAGAACATGGCGAGTGGCACCCCAAGCAACCAACATACATTTCCCTACCACAATAGCTAGATGCAGCATTTTTTTGTTTTCAAATGCAATTCAAGTTTTAAATAGTTTACAAGTTTTTCTATTTCCAAATGCACCCTAATTGTTCATAGTTTTAAATTTATGATAAGTACAGATTCAACATTATTGTTTTGATTTGCAAAGTATTTTGATCAAATTCCAATGTGTTGTATGTAATTTGCAATTTTAGTTATTTTTTTTATTTGCAATGTATGCTTCTTGGTTGATAGTTTTAAATTTATGATAAGTACAAATTCATCGTTATTGTTTTGATTTGCAATGTATTCTAATCATATTGCAATGTGTGTTATATGTAATTTGCAATGTGTTCTTGTTTTTATTTGCAATGTATGCTTCTGATGTGTTAGTTTCTTATTTTTAGTTTATATTTGTGAGTTAATTTTCCACATGGAACGACACCATTTGTCCACCTGAAAAAATGCCCAAAAAGAACATGCGACTGAAACGTGCTCACCTGGAATGCTAGTTGTTGCATGGAACAACATCCAAAGTGGACTGCCCTTCCATGTCTACTTCTCTCACTCTGCCACCCTTATACTCCACTACACCACATTAATCACTTGCCATCCCTTCCTATACTTCTCTACAGTCATGTTTAATGCACATCGCTTCCTCTAAGCTCCATGACATCCTACCTATTTTTTGAGCCAACCTATACACATACATATGCATATGCATATGTATATGTATATGTCTATAAATATGCATATACATATACATCCTACATATTGTTTGAGCCAACCTATATTCAATGCTTCCAGTGCCTCACACAACTTTCCAACTTTAGAGCCTTTCAATCTAGCAACTTCTCAATTATTATTCACTTGAACACCATTAAGTGCTCGCTTCAGTGCTCTACAAGTTCAAAACAGTGAGTGCATCATGTGACACTCAGAGTCCAACAACCACATCATGTATAAATGTATGTATATTTATATATATATATATACATACACACACACACACACACACACATATATATATATATACATATGCATATATGTACATATATCTATTTTTATGTTGATCTTGAATTTAGTCATGCAACTATTGTATCTCTTTTAGGTGTCATTGATTAATTTGGGGGTGTTATATTTTTCATAGGTTCTGCTTCATCTTCAATTCAATTATAAATCTATTGTAACCAATGTATGCATGTATGTATAACTATACCTCTTTATACATATCTATTTTAATGTTGTGTTTCAATTCATTCATGCAAATGGATTCATGTAAGTAATTGTAGATACATCTATGTACACCTATATGTTGAAGTTGTGAAAGCCAACCTCACAGACCCCGAAGATCACCTGCATGCAAATAACTTGTCATAGAAAGAAGACATTTGAGACAAAAAAGAAAGGGTGCTCTGAAAGCTAAAAATGTATTAATTAGAGAGGGATAAAATACAATGACCAATCCTTATAAAAGGAGATTGTGCAACCCTAAAGAAGCCCTAATAGGTAGACATTTAATAATTAATATAATTATTAAATGTCACAATATGCAAACTAAAGTGAAATCTTAAGAGAGGAATAAAGGTAACTTAATTAACATAATTAAGTTAAAACCTTTACTCTAACACCCCCCCTTAAGATGAACAAGAGTGCAGCTACAAACATGTGTAAGAAAGCAAAGGTAACTACAATGCATGAAAGCAAACAAGGGTCCTAACAACTAGGCCTAATCAGGTACCTGAATACAACCAAATCTCTATAAAGTGGAGTAAAGGAGAAAACCCAGTGGGAAAAACTCCTCTCCAAAAAGATATGGAAATACAAGAGTGAAAGAAGAAGAGAGATAGAAGGATGACTCAACATGACCCCCCAAGAACTGCTTCTATCACAAAAGTACAAAATATGATCCCCCCATAGGAGAGAGAGAGAAAGAGACTAGAAGGCCCCCCCACAATGAAGAAACTCATGTTGCAATGGTGGATGCCTGATGTAGAATCTAGAAAGAGATCCTGAAGCGACAAATAACATTCCTCCCCTTGGGAAGAAATGGATCCAAAGGACAATGGTGAAGAAACCATGTGAAGAGTGATGAACCAGTCTATCTCAAGATGTGTGGCATGATAGGATGTTGAAGAATCTCTCTATCTAAACTAAAAAAAATGATGCCAAATCCAAATTGATGTGGAGAATCTTGAAATGCAACCTCTGAATGCACAGATAATGGTGGGTGTACAGTGATAAACTGACTATCAAGGTAGAGGAGATTGTCATGTCCCCTTCTAGTTGACATCTCTCAGAGCACAGGATTAGCCTATTATGCGACCCTCGTAGGCTGATAGGATGGATAGAGGGTCTTGATGGAGCTTGGATTGGCTTCAGTTGTCAGTATTTGACCAGTTGGCTTTCGTTCGGGCTCATTCAGACACTTTTGGTCTGAGTTGCTATTTTTAGCAGTATTCGATACTCAGCGAGGCACCCCTGCTATTTTTAGCAGTATGGATTGATCACGTACAGAATCACTTCCTTATTCGTCAGCTTCAGACGGTTTGTGCATCGGGTAAATATTGAGAGAGATATTAATATTTAATTGATTTAATTAAATATTAATTATTGGAGCTTATAATAAAGTTATAATATTTCAAATATTATAACTTAAGTGATTTTGGCTGAAGGGGTCGCCCAACATGGGTAGGGGCCATTTGTGATTACAATTTATAATTAAAAATTTGATCAGGAACTATTGAAATAATTAAAAGAGAAAAGTCAAATTATTTTAATGATGCCTTTTGAAGGAATTCACACTTTTCAAGAGAATATAAGACTTTGCTTTGAAAATTGAGCCATTATGTCATTTGAATATTGAAAATTGATCAAGCCTTCAACCAAAGCACGGAAGCCAAGGGTTTCAGTCTCAGAGCATTGGGGAATGAGCCATCTCTAGTGAAAGAAATTCAAAGGTTGTGAAATATCATCTGATTTATTCCCAGGCAGAGAGATTTCTTCATCCAGGAGAGATCACAGAACATTCCCAGATTATTTACCTTCAAATTTTTTGTTATTGTTTCATCCAGAAGACATTTTCCAAACTAAGGCACATTATATTCTTAAGTCTGAACATTGATTCCACAGGGTCGTACCATTGTACTTGCTGCTATGATAGGGTCGTACCATTCTACAGACAGGTCGTACCATACACAAAGGGGCCGTACTTTTTAATCAGAGAAAATCGCCTTCTCTTTTGGTCTTCCATCTTCACCAAATTGGGTGCAGGGGTATTTGGGATCATTCGAGCCTGTGAGATGGAGGGAGAAGCATCTTTTCCTGTGAAATCCATACCATTTATGTACTTCCAGCTTGCTGCTAATACCAAGTTCTTTCATTAAATAATGTTGTTTCTTTGTTGCATGTTACTGGATCTTTATTGTACTCAGTCTAGATGATCAATAAATGAATTGCCAGTATTAGATTGTGTATTTCCATCAAAATTGATATTGTAGCATTTTATTTTGAATTTATCATTAAATTCTTGCAAAATCGCATTCTTCTTATTTCATGCAAAAACTGCAAAAACCACAAAAAAATTAAAATACATCAAAACAAGCCAAAAATAGTCAGATTTAGGAAACAGGGGAAATAAGGGTTTCTATAGTGGTATCAGAGCTAAATCCTACCATCCTGAGGGTTTAGAAATCTTATGCAGCCATAGGAGTTTGGGTCACACAGGTATTATACACGCAGATGAGCCTTGATTGACAGGCAACAGAGTTTGAGTAGGCAGCCGAGAAACATGGCTAACAGGAGTGACAGGGATGACAGGGCAGAAATTCCTCATAACCCTAGAGATCAGGATGATGCAGAGGTGTTACATGCACTCAGAGACTTATGAGTAGGTCAACGACAGTCTAATGATGTATTACAGCAGTTGACAGTAGCACTTCAGACATTGGGTACTCCAAGGAGATCGTCACCCCATCGTGACGATGACAGGAGTGATGCAAGATCTCGCAGAGCACTTAGGACGGCTTCACGGATAGTAGATAGGCCTACTAGGCCTACATTTGTGAGATAGGAGGCCGATGAGGCTATTGCAAGTGAGGAGCATGAGGAGTTGTTTGTTGATACACTTATGGCAGCGAACGAGGAGTGGGAGTTGGTACCACCTAAGGTCATAGAGAGGATTACTTTTGATCGATTTATCACTCAGAGGAGAGAACATCACAGAGGTCGATAGGATTGGAGACCTAGATAGCAAAAAAATGACCTGAAACATGCTACAAATAGACTCAATCTAGCGATGTTCAACGGTAGTGGTAAGGTCACAGCTCAGGCATGGATTAGTAAGCTACAAAACTTTTCTCACGTTGCGTCTGATGGTGGAGAGGGATGCTATCAGATATGCAACACTGCATCTTGAGGGTGTCACTCATGACTGGTGGCACCACGGGATGGTGACACTCTAGCATGATAGGATCACTTCCTATCAGGAGTTTGTTGACAGGTTGGTGGAGCGGTTTGACAGGAAGGATCCAGAATCTTACTTCAGAGACTTGGCTCAGTTGCAACAGAGTGGCAGTCTAGAGTCTTATATTGGTGACTTTCAGAAGTTATTAGTTATGGTTCCGAATATTTCAAAGAGGCAACTTGTAGTGCTCTTCATGGAGGGATTGACGAAACCATTGAGAGGTTGGATCAAAGCCTTTGATCCTCCTTCATTACAGGAAGTGATGAAGAAGGCACGTAGTATGGAGTTGGCAACACCGTCCAGTAGATTCAACTCCAGAGGTTCTTCTTCTTTCAGGGACAATAAGGGCTTTAACAGAAACAGAGAGAAGTCTGATTTTAACAAAGAAAAATTAGATTTTAAGAACGATTCAAAGGGTAAATCAGCAGCACCACCTTTGGATCGAGAGGCCCTTAACGATCTACACAGGAAGAAGCTTTGCTTCTATTGCAAAGGTCCCTATGACGCCAATCATGATTGTCCTTTGAGGCCTAAGGGCAAGGAAAATTGAGTGATGTGGGCGTATTACGAGGATTCAGAATCAGAAAATTCTGAACAACAGGAGAGTTCTGAGGATTCAGAGTCAAAACTTCAGATTCAGGAGGCACGCTTGTCTAGCATTTAGCAGGAGGGCTCATTCAAGATTCGTGGAGTGTTGGTAGGACAGAGGGTCATTACCCTTCTTGATACAGGAGCCACACATAATTTTATTGATGCTAGATTTGTTGAGAAACGTGGACTCATCACTGAGGAGTTTGAAGGGATTAGGGTTAAGGTGGCCTACGGTTACACTCTTAGGTGTGAACGCATGATTAAGGATCTCCCCTTACGCTTAAACAATTATGAGTTCAAGGCTGATTACTATGTAGTTAACATGGGAGATATTGATTTGGTCTTGGGAATGAAGTGGCTTCATTCATTGGAGGAGGTCACTCTTCGTCTCAAGGACATGGAGATCCATTTTGATGTGGATGGGAAGACACATATTCTGAAAGCAATTCGGGACAGCAACATCAAAACTATTTCCTTTCATCGGATGGAGAGGCTCATGCAACACGACATGGTAGAGTGGGCTACCGAGTGCACATTGGCACCTATACAAGAGGGACAACAGAAGACTGAGTATCATCCTGACATACAGCAGTTGAGAATCAAGCATGATAAGTTATTCAGTGATATTCCACCAAGGAGACCTCCAAACAGGGGCATTGAGCATATTATTGAGCTCGAGGAGGGTGCTAAGCCCATTATGATTACGCCCTATAGACATCCCAAGCGGCTGAAAGATGAGATCAAGAAAATGATCAAGGAGTTACTTGCTATGGGTCACATTTGACCTAGCAAATCACCATTCGCTTCTTCAGTTGTTCTGGTAAAGAAGAAGGATGGCACCTTACGCATGTGCAAAGACTATAGAGTCCTGAATAAGAGGATTATCAAAAATAGGTATCCAATACCTCGTATAGACGAGCTTATTGATGAGCTCCATGGTGCATGCTACTTCACGAAAATTGACTTAAGGTCAGGATATCATCAGATCAGGGTTCGTGAGTAGGACATCGAGAAGATTGCCTTCTATTGTCATTGTGGGCATTTCGAGTTTGTAGTGATGCCATTTGGGCTCACTAATGTGCCAACTACTTTTCAGTACACCATGAACAGGGTTTTTCATTCACTGCTGAGGAGATTTGTGTTGGTCTTTTTCAATGATATCCTTATTTACAGTAGGACTTGGCAGGAGCATTTGGCTCATTTGGAGACCGTGCTCAGTATTCTAGAGAGGGAGTCCTTGTATGCCAAGGAATCCAAATGTGATTTGGGGATGACTGAATTGTTATACTTAGGTCATATCATCAGTGCAGAGGGAGTGCGGATGGATCCTGAGAAGATCCACGCTATCATAGACTGGCCGACTCCAGCAAACCTTACACAGCTGTGAGGATTTCTAGGTTTGTGTGGGTTCTATCATAGATTCATGAATGGTTATTCACATCCTGCAGCCCCGATGACAAATTTGCTGAAGAAGGGTGCATTTTGTTGGACTCCTGAGGCACGGGAGTGTTTTCTGAGGTTTAAGGAGTTGATGACTATGTGCCCAGTGTTGGCACTACCAGACTTTTCGAAGCCTTTTGAGCTTCAGTGCGATGCATTAGGTGAGGGCATTGGAGCGGTGCTTATGCAGGACAAGCACCCTATTGTGTATGAGAGTCGTAAACTCAGACGACCAGAGAGACTCTACAACATTTATGATAAGGAGATGCTCGCTATAATGCATGCCTTAGCAAAATTTAGGCAATATCTTGTTGGCAAAAAATTTTGCATCAAAACTGACCACAATAGTTTGAGACACTTCCTAGGGCAATGAGATCTCAATGATCGACAGCAGAAGTGGGTTAGTAAATTGCAGGTCTATGACTTTGATATCTCGTATATCAAAGGTACACAGAATGTAGTAGCTGATGCTCTTTCATGCAGGCCTTATTTGAGCTCTATGATTCACATTTAAGAGGATTGGAGGCATATGATTGTGGTAGAGTATGCTAGGGATACTTGGGCCTCCAGCATTGTTGAGGGATCGACGATTGATACCAGGTACACGCTTGTGAATGACTTGATCATTTACAAGAGCAGGATTTATTTGATCCCAGGGTCAGAAGTGAAGAACATTATCATGCGAGCCTTTCATGATGTACCAACTGCAAGACATCCCGGGTATTTCAAAACCTATAAACAAATTCGAGAGAGATTCACATGGAAAGGAATTAAGGCAGATGTTCTTCAATATGTGCGTGAGTGCCCTGTTTGTCAACAGAACAAGCAGGAGAACACGTACCCGACAAGATTATTGCAGCCACTTCTGATTCCTGACAGGAAGTGGGAATGCCTGTTGATGGATTTCATTATGGGCTTGCCGAAAGCCCAAGGATGAGATTGCATATATGTAGTTGTGGATCAGCTAATGAAGTATGCCCACTTCTTTCTTATTAGCACTACCTACACAGCTTCACAGGTGGCAGAGGTCTTCTTCCGTGAGGTATTCAGACTACATGGGTTGCCTCGGAGCATAGTGAGTGACAGAGATAGTCAGTTCTTGAGTCACTTCTGGCAGGAGGTGTTCAGACTCTGTGGGACCGAGCTTACACCGAGCACCAGTTACCACCCGCAGACCGATGGGCAGACGGAGATAGTGAATAAATGGGTGGAGGGTTACCTCAGGAATTATATTGCAGGGCAGCAGAAGGCATGGGTCAAGTGGATTCACTTGTGTGAGTATTGCTACAACATGACATTCCACATGACCATTCAGATGTCCCCTTTCATGGCGTTGTACAGATATGAGGCACCAAATTTTCTGGATTTTCTACTGAGTGACAATAGAGTGCTGAGTGCTGGAGATTTGTTGCAGGAGAGTCAGGATACTATGAGGGCTCTCAAGGAAAATATTGCCAATGCATAGAATCAACAAAAGTAGTACGCAGATCAGAAGAGGATAGAGAGGCATTTTGAGGTGGGTGACATGGTTTATCTTATGTTGCAGCCCTACCGTCAGTCTACTCTGAGGAAGAGTGGATCAGAGAAGCTTATGCCACGATATTACGGTCCTTTCAAGATTCTGAGGCGTGTTGGAGAGGTGGCTTATGAGCTAGAGCTTCCAGCAGAGAGTAGGGTACACAATGTTTTTCATGTGTCACATCTCAAGAAGGCGTTGGGACACCGTGTGGTACCTTCTGCAGTTCTACCTCCCTTAGATGATGAGGGAAAGTTGATTTTAGTACCTGAGTCTATCTTGGAGTACAAAGAGAGATAGTTGTGTAGGAGGACTATCAGGGAATATTTAGTGAAATGGAGATATTTTCCTGTGGAGGATACTACATGGGAGAGCGAGGATATTCTGCAGCATCCGGAGTTGAGATTGCTTGAGGACAAGCAATTTCAGGAGGGGCGGACTGTCATGTACCCTTCTAGTTGACATCTCTCAGAGCATAGGATTAGCCTATTATGCGACCCTCGTAGGCTAATAGGATGGATAGAGGGTCTTGATGGAGCTTGGCTTGGCTTCAGTTGTTAGTATTTGACCAGTTGGCTTTCATTTGGGCTCATTCAGACACTTTTGGTATGAGTTGCTATTTTTAGCAGTAGTCGGTACTCAGCGAGGCACCCTTGCTATTTTTAGCAGTATGGATTGATCACGTGCAGAATCACTTCCTTATTTGTCAGCTTCAGACAGTTCGTGCATCAGGTAAATATTGAGAGAGATATTAATATTTAATTGATTTAATTAAATATTAATTATTGGAGCTTATAATAAAGTTATAATATTTCAAATATTATAACTTAAGTGATTTTGGCTGAAGGGGTCGCCCAACATGGGTAGGGGCCATTTGTGATTACAATTTATAATTAAAAATTTGATCAGAAACTATTGAAATAATTAAAAGAGAAAAGTTGAATTATTTTAATGATGCCTTTTGAAGGAATTCACACTTTTCAAGAGAATATAAGACTTTGCTTTGAAAATCGAGCCATTATGTCATTTGAATATTGAAAATTGATCAAGTCTTCAACCAGAGCATGGAAGCCAAGGGTTTCAGTCTCAGAGCATTGGGGAATGAGCCATCTCCAGTGAAAGCAATTTAGAGGTTGTGAAATATCATCTGATTTATTGCCAAGCAGAGAGATTTCTTCATCCAGGAGAGATCACAGAACATTCCCAGATTATTTACCTTCAGAGTTTTTGTTAGGGTTTCATCCAGAAGACATTCTCCAAACTAAGGCACATTATATTCTTAAGTCTAGACATTGATTCCACAGGGCCGTACCATTCTGCAGACAGGCCGTACCATACACAAAGGGGCCGTACTTTTTAATCAGAGAAAATCACCTTCTCTTTTGGTCTTCCATCTTCACCAAATTGGGCGCAGGGGTATCTAGGATCATTCGAGCCTGTAAGACGGAGGGAGAAGCATCTTTTCCTATCAAAGCCGTACCATTTATGTACTTCCAGCTTGCTGCTAATATCAGGTTCTTTCATTAAATAATGTTGTTTCTTTGTTTCATGGTACCAGATCTTTATTGTACTGAGTCCAGATGATCAATAAATGAATTTCTAGTATTAGATCGTGTATTTCCATCAACATTGATATTGTAGCATTTTATTTTGAATTTATCATTAAATTCTTGCAAAATCGCATTCTTCCTATTTCATGCAAAAACTGCAAAAACCACAAAAAAATTAAAATACATCAAAACAAGCCAAAAACAGTCAGATTCAGGAAACAGGGGAAACAAGGGTTTCTACAGAGATGAATTTCCTCAAAATAATCCTCAAGATTTGCATTGTGAGACTCAACAAACAAGAATGTGTCTACAAGATAAGAATCCCATGATGAAGTAGATAATGAATGACCAAGATGGTCATGATGTTGAACTAAATCCATGGGGGCCAATGTGGCGATATTGATGTCATCAGGAACAACATATGATACATGTATAATCTCAGGCTGAAGAGTAGGAACTGTGAGACAAGCCTCTGATCCATGAGAACATGTAAGGGTGTCTAAATACTCAAGATCCTCTAAAGTATCATGATAAAAGGGTGTATTATCTCTCCAAGCAATCTAAAGCAAGATCCTCTGGGAATGGAGAGAGATTAGGGTCTCCATAGATCTCCCAAATACGTGTCCAAAGTGGGTGGGGACAATCAATGTCTGATATAGCCCACACAGTGTCATCATCAACACTAGACAATATAAGTCCTACTATGTGATCTCTAATGATATACCAAGCTAGTTTTCCCTCTGAAGTGGCTGGTTTAGGTATGATATCATACAAATAAGGCAAAATATTAAGCCACCTACAATGTGTAAGTATGCCCTTTTCCCATGACTCATAATTACCTCATTCTAGAATTACAACTGAAGGGTAAGTAGAAAAACCCATGATAACTCTTCAAATTAAAAAAATATAAGAAAAATAACCTCAGTACATATAAACCAGATCAAAATATGCCATCTCATGCAAACAGATCCTTTCCAAGTGCCAAAAAGTCTAATTAATTGACAAAATTGTGAAAACACAAAATACTGAATAAAATGTACCTGGGGAAGATTCTAGAAAAATAAATGATAGATTTGGAAAGAGCATAGAACCACCTTTCCAATGCCTATTTGTTTGCAAAAAACAGAGTTTGGACACAAAAGTTACACCCCTCGGAGTGCAAAAACCATGATTTGAATTTGACTGAGGAAAACAAAATCAAAATGGAAAAATCCAGAAACCACACCTACACTATTAGATCGGTGCTAGAACCAGCTTTTTGATGATATATCATTTTCAAAAAACTAACACCTTTATGCTCAAAATATGACCATTTAGTAAACATGCTCATTTAAGTTGTCAGAGCACCTTTGCCTTTTGTCTCAAAGATTTTTGCATCATGAACAACTTCACCAAAATCGATGAAATGACAAGCATTCTTAGGGTTTTTGGCTGTTGCGAATGTGATGGTGACCTCTATTTTTGCCCAAATTGCTCTGAAAAATCAGCTACCTCCAGAACTTGGAAAAATCTCCCAGCTTGAAACCCTCACAAATCTAGTAAATGATGGCCAAAATCTATAAAATAAAAGCCAATCTTGACTTTTTCCAGTGCTTTGAATCCAATGGTGAAGCCCGATCTGATCCAGAATGCCTCATAAATTAACTCAAGGCATGATACCCTTGAGGAATCTCAAACGAACCCTGTAATGATTTTCTCAAAAATATGAGAAGGGGTTGCAAATCAAGGCTCTAATACCACGTAGAAGTTGTCAAAACCAACTCCAGAACTCAAGAACACCTACATGCAAAGAGATACCTTTCACAGGGAAGAGAATGGAGAAAAAAACAAGAGAGAGTTTTGAAACTCTAAAATATGAAAAATGTATTAATCAAAGAGAGGGATAAAATACAATGACCTATCCTTATAAAAGGAGATTGTGCAACCCTAAAGAAACCCTAATAGGTAGACATTTAATAATTAATATAATTGTTAAATGTCACAATATGCAAACTAAAGTGAAATCTTACTGAGAGTAATAAAGGTAACTTAATTAACATAATTAAGTTAAAACCTTTACTCTAACACTATACATATACACATGCATATACATATATGTATAAATTTATACATATATATATACACACATATACATATACATATACATATACATAAATGTATATGTATATATCAATTCAGTCAGGTAAGCAATAGAGACATAAATATTCTTGGTAAGCAAAAGAATGCATGTAAGAAATTCTATATACATATACATAAATGTTTACATATACATATATATACACATACGCATACACATACACATATACATATACATATACATATACATAATATTGTTGGTTGTTTTGGTGCGATAGATAAATTTGGGGGTGTTCCATTTTTCATAGGTTTTGCTTCATCAGTTCAATCACGTAAATATGTATCAATATGGTATACAATTATGTTCTATTATGATATTTAGTCATATAAATATTCATGTTTTGTTCAAGTGGACCATCAAAAATTGGATGTGCACATTTCAGCTCCTCTCCCCTATAGAGTCATGACTATTGTTGCATTCAGTAATGAATTAGTGAGATTTTATGAATGCTCTTCTGATGGAAATGTATGTTGCACTTTCTCACAATTCCATTTGAATTATGAAGTGCTACATAGGGAACCATTAAAGGCCTTCACAAAACCAAGTCTCCTAAGTGATTCAAATACTTATACAGATAGACAATGTGAAAGTGATTCAAATAGTTGCAAACTCAAAGGGATGTGCATTGAACACGACTACACATAAGAATAGAAAGGGGCAGTGACAAATTAATGTGAGGAAGTGGAGTGAAATGGTGGCCAACTTATACAATTCAAATAGTTTTAAAAACAATTTTAACTTCCATCCATACAAATATTAAAAAGAATTTGCAGTGTGAAATTTTGTGCAATGATGAACACAGAAAAAGAAGTCTTATTTGTACAAGAGATACATGATGTGCACGAATCTAAACATCCATGGTAGATGATGTATATCTTGAACAGATAGACCTCTTTCAATGTCTATCACTGTTTGATGAACACACAATAGTTGCAAGACTGAATTGGTGCAATAGAGAACACATACAAATTAATTAATGGTACCTATGTAAGCTACAATAGTTGCAAGGATAAATTTATGAAGCATAACATATGCAAAAGAGAACGCCCCCAAATTAATCAAAATCACCTAAAAATGATACAATTTTTGTAGGGTTGAATTGATGAAGCATAACCTATAAAAAAGAGAATATCTAAGAAAGCTAGAATAGTTGCATGAGTGAATCGATGTAGCAGAACCTATTAAAAAGATAACACCTCAAAATTAATATATGTATACCTAAAAAAAATAACCTATGAAAAAGAGAACCCCCCAAAATTAATCAATGGCACCTAAGAAAGATACAATTGTTGTAGGGCTCAATTGATGAAGCAAAACCTATAAGAAAAAGAACACCCCCAAATTAATCAATGGAACCTAAGAAAGCTACAATAGTTGCATGAGTGAATTGATGTATCAAAATCTATGCAAAAGAGAACACCCCCAAATTAATCAATGACAAATAAGAAAGCTACAATAGTTGCATGAGTGAATTGATGTAGCATAGCCTTTAAAAAAGAGAACACCCACAAATTAATGAATGACAAATAAGAAAGCTACAATAGTTGCATGAGTGAATTGGTGTATCATAACCTATGCAAAAGAGAACATCCCCAAATTAATCAATGGTAAATAAGAAAGCTACAATAGTTTCATGAGTGAATTCATGTAGCATAACCTATTAAAAAGATAACACCTCCAAATTAATCAATGACACCTAAGAAAGCTACAATAGTTGCATGAGTGAATTGATTTAGCATAACCTATTAAAAAGAGAACACCTTAGAATGTGAATACTTGAATGTTTTCATGGCTAGATTTGAATTCAAAATTATTTAAATTTGACTGATGTTTTTTTGGTGAATCTGATTGATTTCAGCCATTAATTCTTGAGTTGATTGGTTTAGTGTATTGTTTGCAATTATTTTAATAATGACTACCTTACAACTTGCAAAAATGGATGCAGATGAGATTTTTGAGTTTGAAATGACTACATGCACACCCTACTTGGTGATATGGGACACACTCGTGCCAATATGTGTTGTAGGTGTCATGTTTGATGAGACAGGTTGATGTATTTGCTTGTTGGTTTGGTTATGCTATGGTGGGAAACTGGTTGTAATGGGTTAGCATTTTAGTCAAAGATGGGACACATGGGTTTGAATTGTGTTGATGTGGCACATATATTTTTCTATGTAGATGTGATTAATGTGTAAGTGATTCCTAGATTGGTGCAACAGTCTCCCAATCTGAGTTTAGGTGTATATCATATAAAAAAGAGAACACCCCCAAATTAATCAATGACATCTAAACAAGATACAATTGTTGCAGGTCTAAATTAATGAAGCATACACATATACATAGACATAGACATTTAAGTGAATTAAACATGACTGCAAACAAGTATAAAAAGGGGCGGCAAGTTATTAATGCAATGTAGTGGAGGGTAAGGGTGGCAGAGTGAGAGTAGTAGACGTGGCAATGTAGTCCACTTAAGACCTCTTCACACATTTATACATATACATACACATACACATACACATACACATACACATACATTGCCATCATTGTGAAGAATAAATGAGAAGTTGCTAAAATGAAAGGCTCTAAAGTTGACAAAGTGTGTGAGGCACTGGGAGCATTAAATGTATGTTGGCTCAAAAAATATGCAGGGTGTTGTGAAAGTAGTATATGTATATGTATATATATATACACACATATACATATACATATACATATAGTATATATGTATATACACATATACATATGCATATACATATACATATAGTATATATATGTATATAAACATATACATATGTATATGTGTATGTATATGCACATATATAAAGAAGATGCAGAGACTTTAAGCATATACAAGTTGGATACACTTCATCATGTTTGGTTGCCAGTGTTTAATTGTTTTGTTTCAAAATATATACAATTATATGTGCATTTAATATCTGATATACGTATACATATGTCTATGTCTATGTATATGTATATGTATATGTATATATCTATACATATGCATATACATATATATAAAGAAGATGCAGAGACCTTAAGCTAAATAGATTCTAGCATTGAAATGTGAAGAAAATTAATCAATGACACCTAAGAAAGATACAAGAGTTGCATGAGTGAATTGATGTAGCAGAACCTATGCAATAGAGAACACCCCAAAATTAATCAATGACACAAAAAAAAAAACAATTTTAAAACACTTACCCTTATTTGGATGCCATCCTTAGCTTGATTTGTTGAAAAATATAAATGATCAAACATGCGTTTAATATCTGATATATGTTTGATATCATTGTAGTTTTTTATGCAAGATTTTTTCCTAACTTGTCAAGGCTTGCATACCATTGTGGGAAATTATTCAATGGTAGAATAGATGATGAATAGATTGATGAAGTGGAACTTACAAACAAGATAACACCCTCAAAATTATCTATGGTACCTATAAAAGCTACAATATATGCATGACTGAATTGATGAAACATAACCTATGAAAAATATAGCACCTCACAAATTGCAAATGACAACCAAAACTAGTAGAATAGATGATGAATTAATTGATGAAGTCAAACTTACAAACAAGGTAACACCCCCAAAATTATATACGGTACCTTAAAAAACTACAATAAAGGCATGACCGAATTGATCAAGCAAAACCTATGAAAAATAGAAGACCCCCAAATGTTTCTAATGCACAAAAAAAAGCTCCAATAATTGCATGACTGAATTAATGAATCATAACAATTGTGAAAGATAACACCCCCAAATTAATCAATGACGCCTAAAAAAAAATAGCATTTATACCGAATGAATGAAGCAACACCTATGAAAAACCTAACACCCCCAATTTGATCAATGGTACCTAAAAATGCTACTGAATAACATTAATTGAAACCTAATATTAACCCATGACTGTAATGGTTGTAATGAAAAACAATATAAAGCTTACAAATGGAAAATAGTAAGAGTTTAACAAATCCCACATATATTAATGACTGAATTGATGGAGCATAACCCATGAAAAAATAACACCCAAAAATTTATCTATGGCACTGAAACAACATACATTTTTAAAGTCACTAAATAGAGGAAACAAAACCTTAAAAAAAGAGAAACCCACATAACTTTTTTGTTTATGAAACAAAGAACGTACCCTAAGTGAATGATAATGAAAAATCTATGAGAATACAATAAGCAAAGTGAATGATAGCACAAAACCTATGAGAATATGATAACTAGAGTGAATGATAATGCATAACCTATGAGAAAGAATACAATAACTAGAGTAAATGGCAATGCAAAACCTATGAAACAAAATTGTTAAACTATGATTGTAATATGTTATCTAGTAAATGGATGTACTCCCATAGCTCCAAGAATCACCTGAAACGATAAACCTATCACACTATGAAGAAATAAGCAAGATATTATTGCTCAATTTAACTCAGATTTGATAAAACATAAAAAATGCATTATGTGGACAACTGTCGTATTGAATATGTTGCCATATAGAATGGAATATAATTACAATGAATCAATCCTTATAAAAAGGATGAAAGCTAACCCTAGATTAGGGTTAGATTAGAACATGAAAAGTGTCCTCATAGGAAAGAATGAGACAACATGTTCTAATATTGGAAGCTTTAATCATGCAAAATGCAAGTAATTAATAAAAGCAAATAATGAAATAAAATCACTCGTAAGTTTAGCTTAAGTGTAATAAAGCATAAAGTGACCCAATTAATTAATTAGGTGATGAATTTATTACTCTAACACCCCCCTTTAAGATGAACTAGGGAGAAACTAAACTATGATAAAGAAATACTTGAATGGATGCATGAATGGGCCCCGCCCTAATGGCAAATGAGGTACCCATGTACAACAAGCTAATCTATCATTAAAGAGGAGAAAGAGAGAAAACCTCATGGGAATAAAACTTCCCTCCAAAAAGAGAAAAAAAATGTAATGCACTAATGAGAGTGAGAGAAGAATAGAAGGTGGGTTACATTATTACCACCCAAAGACAACTTCTATCTCATCAATACATATACAAGAATCTCCATAGGAGAAAGAATAGGAGACTAGAAGGTTCCCCCACAATGAAGAAACTCCTGTCACAATGGTGTAAGCTTGATGTAGGATGTAGAAAATGATCCAAGAATGGAAAACATTGTTCCTCCCCTTGGGAAGAAACAAATCCAAAGGACAATGTTGAAGAACCTCGATGTAGAGTGAAGGACCAAGAACCCTGAAGATGGATGTCCTGAAAGGATGTTGTTAAATCTTTGTATTTGAAACAAGAAAAATGATGCCAAGACCAAACAAATCTAAAGACTCTTGATACACAACCTCTAAAGGAATGGATAATGGTGGGAAATGACTAGTATGAATAACTATAATGTGTGACTTAGCAAATAGTTGTGCAATATCTGACAAGTAGCCATTGTACAATACAAAGAATGAATGACTAGTGTCCTACTCAATAGGTATGATCTTTGAATAAGCAAGAGGAGGAGAAAGAAGCTCTAAAGGAGTCTTAGGAACTGTGGTGGATGAATGCACACACACATTCAAGTGACCAAACTTCTCCATATGTACTATCGATGGTGGAGAGTGAATATCAAGTATAGGTATTGGTGGATCCTTGGATGCAAAATGATAAAAGGTAAAAAGCCTAAAAGCATGATCAACAGTGCCAAATGCCAAAATCTTCCTAGTGTACAAATCCTTGATGAGAACTGAGTTAGGAGCAAACTCCATTGTCTTCCCTAATCCACTGTGAGTAATCTGATATACGAAGAGGAGGTTCATTGACAAAGACATGGAACTAATAGTACCTCTTGAAAGATACCATCATCAATGGAAATTGCACCCTTCCCACTAACATTGACATATGTGTTCTTACACAGTAGAATGTGTGATGTGGTGCTAGCACCAAATGTAGAAAGCATATCCTGTGAAGATGCAATATGATGGGAAGCTCTCAAATCAAGCAACCATATGTTTGACTAAAGACTTGTAAATGCATGTAAAGCATGGAATTTCATCTTATCAGATCCATTAGCAATACCTACTATACCTATTTGTGTAGATGGTGATGGTGATGCGGAAGAAGGTGATGGACCATGAGACATAGAAGATGGCAACTATATATGGTTCTGTTGTAGAAGATGTGTCAAATGATCAATCTGCTTAGCATAACATTGATGCTCATCATGTCCCTCCTTCTGACAATAAACACAAGTCGGTCTTTCCTTCCTAGATGATTCTCCTTTGGAAGAGGGTGAGTACTCAGAAGATGCATGTGAAGATGATTCTTTTTCTTTCCCATGTTCATTTATTTGTTTATTTTCTTTGCTAGGTGAAGCCTTCTCCTTAGGACTCTAAATGACAACTAGAGCATGTGAACTAGAAGACTTCAGAGTACCCATCTAAACCAATTTTGCTTTATCTTGAGTAAGAGAAGAAGAAAAATCATCAAGTCAAAGAATGGTAAATCTCATTCCAAGTGCATCTCATGTAGTATAGAAAGTAGAAACAAATATTGAATAGTTAGGGCCTAACTTGGCAAGGATGGAAAGAATCAACTGTGAATCCTGCTTAGTAGTACCACACTATGACAACTACAATATGAGAGACTTAAGTTTTGTGAAAAAGTCTTGGATGTTGCTAAAATCTCTAGGATTCATACCTATAAGCTCATTCTCCAACTGAAAACCCCTCAACTTGGAATCTTGCTTACCAAACAAGGACTCCAATTGGGTCCAAATTTGGTTAGGTATTGTGCAAGATTCAATGTGAAAAAAGAGATCAGGAGACATGGACATGCATAATGTTCCAAAAGCTTCATCACATATGGTAAACCATTTCTCTTCTCTGCTGCTACTGTTAGTCCAACCTCTTTACCCATGGTTACTCTAGACAACTCCAGTTTCTTCAAACTGATCTCTATGTTTTTCTTCCACTCATAATAGTTGTATGGTGTAAGGAGAATGTTTTGAGGTTTTTCAGTGTTTTGAAATTGAATGATACAAAAATGGGATGAAAATACAATAGTATATAACTTGCAAAATATCTTCTTTGTACTGAAAAATTTGATCCTTTGTGCACATTTCCCAAGAAATACACCAAAAAAAGAAAATCTGACTTCTTATACAAAAATAAAATACCTAGTGAGCTTTCTAGAAAAATAGGTTTAATATCTATGTAGATAACTGAATTAGCTTTCCGATGTCGCTTGAATCATTGAAATCTGATAAACAAGGAAAAAGATATGCCCTCTAGAGTTAAAACAATTGATCTAACTTCAAAGGCTTGTAGAATAAAATAGGAGAAAATTTTGGAAAAACTACCAGCACCACCAAATTGGGCTCAAAATCACCTTTCCAATGATATCTCATTTTTGAAAAATAGAGATCGTATGCCTAATTTACCAAAATTGCTAAAAAAAAGCCCAATTTGGTTCTCAAGTTGCTCAAGGGGCTAAAAAAAATCAACCCTTGGTCACATGCACAACCAAAAGGCTAGCGGTAGGGTGTTGGGTGGGGCTCCTAGTCCTATCGAGGATCGGTTGTTGGGGCTAAAGGGCCAAGGGTGCTTAAAGTGGAGTGTCTGGTCATTAATATGACCACAGCTTATTGTGTGAACAAGGGTTGAGCTGGTGGTGAGAGTTTAACCAGGGGCGGTGGTGGGTATTTTCTGGTGGTGCTGCTACAATGTTGGTATGTGACAATTGATCATGCTATACTGTACACTCTTCATGTATCCTCATCAGGATCTGGGGGCAACAACCCCCAAGAAAATTTGTTTTCCTGTTTCTTTTGTGTCGTCACCAAAAAAGGAAAAATCATCAAAAAAGGAAAAAAAACTGACTTTGTAAAACCCTAATTCTGGAAGCTTCTAAAAGGCTTGTTATAAGCGGTTGGGATAAGAATTATAGTATGAAGAAAAAGGCTATTATTCGCGTGTAATAAGTTTTTCATTGGTTAATAAAATCATTGGATGGTTATGATTTTGTGGATGTAGCCCGAATTGGGTGAACCACGTTAAAATTTTCTATGTTAATTTTTTTGTGTGTGTTTTATTCCTTTGTTTTATTGATCAAATTTGCATTTAATTGTTAGATATTTTCCTTCTAACCCTAACATGCAGAACACCACTTTGCCAGTTGAGAATGGGCAGTGCGAAGTTTTGAAAGGGTTTGTCGTTGATAACTAAATAACACCAGACAAACAATTTTTGCTTACCTACATGGCAACGAAGAACCCGTTCGAATATTGTATGGTAGAAGGGGAGCTGCTTGTAATGTTCACCAACTAGTGTCTATCCATCTCTTAATCAGAATCTGAGCATCATAGGTTGTGGTTGTTGTTTGAAACTTGCAAAGCACTGAAGTGAGCACGTAATGGCGTGCAAGTGAAGAATAAACGAGAAGTTGCTAGAATGAAAGGCTCTAAAGTTAGCGAGAAGTGCGAGGCACTGGAGCATTGAATGCAGGTTGGCTCGAAAAATACGTGGGGTGGCGTGAAACTTAGAGGAATTGACATACATTGAACATGACTGAAAAGAAGTATAGCAAGGGGCAGCGAGTGATTAATGTGACATAATGGAGTCTTAGGGTGATGGAGTGGAAGAAGTAGATATAGCAAGGTAGTCCACTTCGGACGTTGTGCCATGTAGGAACTGGCAGTCCAGGGAAACATGTTTCCGTCGCATGGTTTTTTTGGACTTTTTTTTTGGTGGACAAATAGCATCGTCCCACATGACAAATTAAATAAAAATTATTTTTTATTGTTATTTATCAAATTATTTATTAGAATAGGTATTTGAAAAAAAAATTATTGATCCACGTGACACTCCACATAGACCGTCGAAAATTACCTCGGCTTCTCTCCCCTACCTTAAATTCAGACGTCCTCTCAAGTTATTGATTTCTTTGAGGTACGATGGCCAACAATAGACGGTCTGACAGGGATATGACAAATACAATCAGATTTGATTAGGATAGATTTAACCCATTGCTATTAATTGTTAAATTGTAAGGATATACAAATTTTGGGGCGATAACATCGTGTAGAGATAATAATACCCCAAATAGAGATAATATGGTAATAGATTATAATTATCCTTATCTGTATTTGTTTACCTGGAGAGTGTTATAATGTATATATATTGGAGAAGCCTTTGTCACCCAATTGCGTTCCTCTCTGTGATTTAGGCGTTCTGGTACGTTACAAAGTTATTGTGCTTTAGAACTGTCTAAGTTTAGTGCACTGTGCTTTATTGTTAGGACTGTTTTGGAATCAAATACATGAGGACTTTTTATTATTAGTTTAGAAAGCATACAGAGTTTATTATTTGTTAAGAAATCATGTACATTTTGTTATTAGAATTCTGGTTGGTGATCGTAAATGAAGAAAGGATGGGAGTGTTCTTTAATGGTGGAAAAAAGTTACTGTTTTTTAAAGTGTAATACTTTGTCTGAAATAACAATCAGAAACGTTGAACAGCGCAGTTTGTGTTTCAACTAACAACAAAAAGCTTATTAAACCCATTGATTATATTAGAAAATGATTAACTTTTTAGAAAGGATGGATTTCGATTTATAGGCTTTCTTTTTGGTATCAGAATATTGTTAGAGTCTTTTTCTTCTGTGAAGATGGTTTCAATGTTCTGAAATTACTGCATTGCAGTCCTTTGTAGGAAGAAAGATTAGAGATTTTATATTGTATGCTGTCTTTATTCAGTGTGTACAGTGTCAACTATATATTGATGAACATAAACTGCACAGAAGGATTAGTGTCCAAAGTTTGATGTTTTGCATCACTTATGAAAATTATTTTAGCATGATGTTTCAAATCTAGCTATTGGGTCCATAAAGGATCATCAGATTGAAATTAAACTAATGATGGTTTCAATGTTTTTAAACTTAAAATTGGTGCAGAGATCGTGGCAGGCACCATGAATTGGAAATGTTGTGTATCTGTAATGGTTGCTGTAATTACAGTAACAGTATTCAGGTGTGAAGCTGGTGAAAGCTATGTGTGTGATCCGAAGACGTTCAAAATGATGGGAAAAGATATCACACAATACACATTTTGTGATTCATCTTTGGGATTTGAAGAGCGAGCGATAGACTTGGTGAGTCGCATGACTTTGGCAGAAAAAGTTGGACAGATGGGCAGCAATTCGACTGGAGTGCCCAGGCTGGGGCTTCCCGAATATAAATGGTGGTCGGAGGCGCTGCATGGTGTTTCGAACACAGGACCTGGTGTTGTGTTCGACAATCAAGTGCCTGGTGCCACTAGCTTTCCTCTTGTCATTCTCAGTGCAGCTTCCTTTAATGAAACTCTTTGGAGAGTCATGGGAGAGGTAAATAATTATGATAAATGTTTTAATAAACAGCAGAAGTTCAATAGTATATTTGGAGAATCTAATGTGATTTCAGTCTAAACAAATCTAAACTTAGAAATTATTTTTAATAATTAAATGGGTTACACAAGTAGATCTAGCCTTAAGTTATGGGTATGTGTAGATAGAATCTGGTGATTTTTAATAGCATATGGGTATACTTACAGAAAAATTTGACAAAATCTGACATTCTTAAAAACATTTTGTGTAGACTGTGTCAACTGAGGCAAGGGGTATGCACAATTCAGGAACTGCAGGGCTGACTTTTTGGAGTCCTAACATAAACCTTCTGAGAGATCCTCGATGGGGTCGAGCCCAGGAAACTCCAGGAGAGGATCCCTTTGTAGTTAGCAGATATGCTGTCAACTATGTTAGAGGTTTGCAAGATACCAGCAATAGCTCCTCCAATATGCTTAAGGTTGCTTCCTGTTGCAAGCATTATACTGCTTATGATCTTGATTCTTGGAAAAATATTGACCGGTTCCATTTTGATGCAAAGGTAAGATTGGTTGATTGTGAATCTAACAATATTGTAAGGTCATAAACTTTGTAATTGTCTCAGAAAAATGCTATATTTATTACCAATTCTTAGTAATCCTTTGGATTCAATTGCATATTTTATTCTTCTGATGTATCAATCTACCTGTTAACTGAGAATATCATTACAATTTAGGCATATTTATTATGTGTCTCTTCCAATTTAAACTGAATCCTGCATTCAAGTGTATTGATCATTTTAGTTTCGAATCCTGCATTAAATTGCATTGATAATATTGAATCTCATTGTGAATGTGTGTTGAATCCTATATTGAACTTTATAAAATTTTGAATCCTATATTAACCATTTCATTAAGAATGTTTGTTGGGCAATATAGGTAACTCAACAGGATATGCTGGATACATTTCAACCACCATTTGAGGCTTGCGTAAGGCAGGGTGGTGGTAGTAGCGCCATGTGTTCCTTTAATAAGATCAATGGCATTCCTTCTTGTGCAGATCCCCAACTCTTGAAAAACACCGTTAGGGGTGAATGGAACCTCAATGGGTTAGTAAATCACTGTTGAGCTAATTATGAATACAATAATGTAGGTTTTTTGTTATAATTGTATTAGATTTAGAGCATAGTTGGGATTATTGTGTTTTGCTATGATTTATAGCTGATGTTGAGATTATTGTTATTGTCTATTTTTAGATATATTGCTGCAGATTGTGACTCTATACAAGTATTATTCGAAGACCAAATGTATGTTCAAACCCCTGAGGATGCGGTAGCATATGTACTAAGATCAGGTGAAGTTATATATTGTGGAGTTTATTTATTTGGGTAGTTGAAGGCGGCTTATAGTTTATTTATTTGGGTAGTTGGAGGAGGCTTATTAATCATGTTGTTTGTGATACACTAGGGTTGGATTTGGATTGTGGAGATTATTATACAAAATATTTAGAATCTGCAGTTGTGAAAGGAAAGGTAAAAGAATCAGATATAGACAGAGCTCTTGTATACACCTATACTACTTTAATGAGGCTAGGTTTCTTTGATGGAAGTCAAGAGTATGCAAGCCTTGGGGCTAAGGACTTGTGTACACCTGAGCATCAAGAGCTTGCAGTTGAAGCAGCTAGGGAAAGCATTGTGCTTCTTAAGAATGATGGATCATTGCCCTTGTCCTCTTCCAAGATAAAAAGTTTGGCTGTAATTGGACCCAATGCAAATGCCACCACAGTTATGATAGGCAACTATGCAGGTAATTCTACCAGTTTGAGCTTTAAGTTATCAAAATATAATTGCAACTTTTAAATTTATTTTAATTGTATATAGAATAATACTCTAACTAAATTTTTTTAACTTGAACTTGTAGGTATTCCTTGTAAGTATACATCCCCTGCTAATGGTTTGGAGAAGTATGTCAAGATAGACTACACACCTGGTTGTTATGATGTTGCTTGTGAGGATACTAGTTTAATACCTTCAGCTGTGGAGGCTTCAAAGAAAGCAGATGCTACTGTGCTAGTGGTGGGATATAATCTAACATTTGAGGCTGAAGGACATGATAGAGAAAACCTCTTCTTACCTGGTCAACAAGAGCAACTTGTGTCTCAAGTTGCAGCTGCTTCTAAGGGCCCTGTTATTCTTGCTGTCATGACAGGAAGTGCTGTTGACATTTCTTTTGCACAAAACTCTGACAAAATAGCAGGGATCCTATGGGTGGGATACCCTGGGCAAGGAGGAGGTGATGCCATTGCTCAACTAATTTTTGGAACACATAGTCCAGGTATGGAAGATCAAATATTATAATTTGTTATATAAAACTAAAGAATTAAACTTGAAAGTTGCACATTCAGAAGAAACATAAAATTCATGTATATAATAGTAAATTTAAAGCCATTTTATTAAATACTTCTAGGTTTGATTATGTACCATGTTTAATTTCTTACATTGATATTCTTGGACTTTATGTTCAATCCAATGCCCTCTTATATGAATCTTGCCCCCATACATTTAAATTCAAACCACTTATAAAGCATATTTACTTAAAATTTTGTGTATTCACTTATAAAACATGTTTACTTAAAATTGTGTCCACTCATCTATGCAGGTGGCCGTCTTCCAATGACATGGTATCCTAATAAGTATGTGGAGATAGTGAATATGACAGACATGCACATGAGAGCCAATCCAGAAACAGAATATCCTGGCCGAACTTACAGATTTTACACAGGAGATACATTGTATCCATTTGGCTATGGCCTTAGTTACACTAGCTTTGAATACACCATCAAGTCTCACACTTCCCAATTCCTCAAAGTGCACATGCCTAAAAACCAAAAATGTTACACATTGTTCGAATCTCAAGGACAACCCATTTCTAAATGCCCTTCAATTCGCTTAGAGGATAAGTATTCTCAGGAACTATGTAAAAAATTGGAAATTGAGGTACAAGTTGAAATAAAGAACAATGGAACTAGAGATGGTAGTGAAGTAGTATTGCTTTATGTTGTGCCTCCATCAGGGTTGGGTGGAGCTCCTGTGAAACAACTCATAGCATTCCAAAGGGTGTTTTTAACAGTTGGAAGCAGTGAAGTTATTGTAATGAAGATCAATGTTTGTGATAGTTTGGGTTTGGTGGACAATGCAGGTTACAAGATACTGCCAGCAGGAACACATACCTTGATCATTGGAGAAGGTTATACTAATTATATTCATGTTATTGCCACTTTACTCCCTGCTACTACTCCTACTATTGTCTAGTTCATTTTGTTTATGGACCACCATTAGCCTATAACATGTGTTTGGCAACTAAAATTGCAATTGACTCCAATAAAACATTGGTCTATTTCATTCTATTTATGCATCATCATTAGTCCATTGGTGACTTTGTTTATTTAAGTAATTTTTTATTTACACTGTTTAAATAGTATTTATAATAAATAAAAGAAAGATAAAGAAGGTTTGGTATTAGTATCTCAAATTAAAATTGATTTTACAAGTTTATCTCCTTATATGTGGTTCTTAAATATTTTCTTGTAGAAATTTTTTTAAGCAATTCGATGAGATTATTTTTAGCAAGCTTGGAATTTGGCAATCATCCTCCGTGTATCATTTGAAAATTTTATGAAGGTTTGGTCACATTTCATTCAACGTTCAAAAAAAATATAAATTGTCAAAAAAATGTTTAATTTATGAAGAATTGTGTAAAATATTCTAAAGTAAAATAGTTTTATTAGACTTATTAATCATACATATAAAATGGAAAAATATAAATTTTTATCTTTAATGAAATATTTCAAATAATTTACTTATTATTTTAAAATATATATTATTATGTATAATTTATTTAGTAAATATTTTTTAATAGACATCATAGTTCTTAAAAATGTCAATAAACAAGAAGAAATGTAACATTCCAATATAAGCCTTCAATATATAATCTCCTTATATTTAAAATCAAAATTAAATTTCCAAAAAAATGGAACTATTTTATTATATTATTTTAAAATTAAGATACAAAAATTAATGATGCATTAAACATAAATTAATGAAGACAAATGATATCAAATGTCAAGAACTCTTCTTGACTTTGTATTCTTCTTTATCTGATAGAATTCACTCCAATTTACATCATTTGTTAGAGGTTCATTTAAAGATACTCTCATTAATACATCTAATGTGTCTAAACCCAACTTTGACTTTCTAGCGTCTTTGATGATCTTTTGTTTTGAAAATCCTCTTAATATATAGTAAGAACAACTTGTTATAAATTCATCATATGAGAATAGCTTCCATGCCAATGTTTTGTGGTAGGAAATACTTTTTGTGCATCTTTAATAAAAAAGAGCCTAACTCCTTTTCTCCACCACTAACATCAAAGATGGATATAAATTCATTAACATTATTTGTAGTATGTTGCAAATATTGGAGAAGCTTATCAAGCAAACACTTTGAGATATTATCTTGAGTTTGATGACTTGATGGATAATAAGAAGGGCTAAAGATTTTTTCTTCATTAAAAAATGATCTAAAAATATTTCTTCAAACAATCAATGAGGGATTGAATATAGCCTTCTATGATGTGTTCAAAATTATATTATGTTCCTTTGATTCAAGGTTTCATGGTATACTTCCCCACATTCCCATTCTCAAATTCATCAATTTGAATAGGTATATATTGTAATGCATATCTATCAATGACATCATTTTCTTTGATTTCAATACATCCAAATTCATAATCAACCAAGAATTTTGAAAGATAAGTTGTATCTTCTACAAATGAACCTTTTTTCTCAAAAACCATCTATATAAATTTATCATTGTTTCATCAAGAGTTAACCAATAACTCTGATGCTTACATTTTCCTCTTAAAAAATCTTATTCAACTTATGAGTTCACTTAAAATATCAGCAAGCATATGCAAACAAAACTAAATAAGAGTAAATCCTTGTATTTTCATATAATAATGAACACTTCTTATATTTTTTCAACAAAGTTAAGATAGTTGGCATAAGATTCACAAGCCTTAATATGACTTCTCCTTTGGAGATAACCATCTAATTGTGTGGATTTGTAAAATATTTAAAAAATCAATTTGTATAATTATAAGAAAATCATTAATCTTGTTATTTCTTTTTGGTGAATTTTGAACCCATGAATGTACTTTGTTTACTAGTATTTTTTCAAAAAATAACAACTCAATTATCCTCTTAGAAGCATTTTCTATAGCTAGTGACACATGATGAGCTATACAATGCACTCAAATAAGATTTGGAATATTTTGTTTCAAAAGAGAAACTAATTCATTTTCATGCCTAACCAAGAAGCCCTGTCTATCGAGAGAGATATTAATTTTTTTAATGAAAGTCCTTTATCATTTACCAATTGATTAGGGGAGAGGGGCCCAATGTAGGGTGGGAGCCTATACTAGAGACAAAAGTAGTCCCACGTGGGCCCCACACTAGACCACCTTAATATGCAATTATCAAACAGTTTTCACCCTCAAAGTCAACAAGGGTACTTGAATCACTGTACCACCAAAATTGTATTATAATCAATTTATAGTTGTCCCCAACATAAATAATTAATCACAGTCTTACATGTCAGAGAATATTCAAAGCACATCTAACACCACAAACATACAAGCCATATTGATTGTTATTGGCCCGTAACTTTAAAACTTGCACCCAAAATATTAAATTAGTATAACCCATGCTCCCCTATAATATCACCATTTGCATTACATCACCTCCAATATTTTAATATATGTGTACATCAAGGAAAACAAATAGGAGCCAAGAATGTTCCATCACCAAATCCAATCAAACCCACCCCCTATCCCATTGTGCTAGCAATACAACACTAAAAGGAAAATCAATCATTAAGAATTGTCCCATTGGTCAAATCCCTATGCATGACAACTGGTGCATTCTCCTATTTTGCCACCTACAAGCACCAAAAAAATGACAATAAGGCCACCAAAATTACCTAAGCACCAAACAAACACTGCATGCCATAAATACATATAAACTATGCAATTGAAGGCACCCATACATATTTTCAAATTTGAAAAAGGAGGACCAAAATTAAAAAACTCCATACCAAACAACATTGAACATATAAAGAGATTTTCAAATTCAAAAATGCATTTCCATTTACCACATCTCTTTCATATGCACTGTTGCATTCTCCTAGAGGCAAATGGACAAAGAGGAGAAGAAGCAGTAGCAGTAACACACTATCAAGTATAGGTACTGTACAAAAACTTATTGTTTATGCCTATGAATGCCAATCTGTTCAATGCTATGCAAATTTTTTTCACAATACTGTAAATACCTTTGGTTTTTCATTTAAATTCTTTATGTCCCAATGGCAATATGTTGTATGTGATGTTAATGTTTCTCACAAAAAACTGTAACTCAACATTTGGGGAACTTGAACTTACACTGTTTGTGAATGTCCACTCAATTCTATTCATTTTTTAGGTTTTTTTACATTCTCCATGCCTACCAATATAGATCTATTCTATGCACTGTAAAAGTTATGTGATCCACAAACCTGTAACTCAATATTTGGGGTTTCAACTTACACTATTTATGTATGTCAAGTCATTTGAGTTCATTTGTTGGAGTTTTCTTATGCTCTATATGCCTGCCAATATAGATCAATTCTATGCACTGTAACTATTTATCAACCACCAGTTTGTAACAATTATATCTGGGGTTTCAACTTTCTTTATTTTTGAATGTCAAGTCATTTTAGTTCAATTCCTGGGTATTTGTTATGTTCTATATGCCTGGTTATATAAATCAGTTATATGCACTGTAAATGTTTCTCACCCACTACCCTCTGACTCAATATTCAGGGTTTCAACTTACACTGTTTATAGATTTCAATGCATTTCAATTCCTTACAATGTGATTGTTAAACCCTATGTGAATGTTGCACAAGACTAGGTCATTTTTTTGAATGGCAATGTGACTGTTGCAACCTATTCTTTCTAACTCATTATCTGGGGTTTCGACTTATACTATTGTAGACACTGAAAAATGTCCTAGATGATATCATACACTTGAATCAGGTTTACTAACATCATTTCCTCTTGAAACCCATCCTCTTTTCACTTAATTAATTGAATTAGCCTAGCTAATTAATTAGTTGCATCATTTTCATCTATTAACCTAACACATTTAATGAGGTTAATTCACCCCCTTTCATGCTAACATTTCATCTCACTAAATTAAATAAATAGATCAAAATATTTAATTTAATTCCCTAAGTCTTCTAATTTAATTAAATAACACTAAGTTATTTAATTAAATGCCATTTCATCTCTCCCCCATTCATTAAGTCATTTAATTTAATGAATCACTTTAATTCTTTAAATCCCCTAATTTTATGATTAAACCTTGTTTAATTAGAAATTAAACTAATCTTCCTTCAAAAAGGGAATATTCCTTATCCGTTTTTTGCACAAAATTTAAAATTTTCTTTTGATTTGCAAAATATCTTTATCCTCACCCATGAGAATATTCCAAAGAATATTCTCTCTCCTCTAATCATCTCACTTGGCTTCTTGAACAAGCTAAACTTGTGACCTCTTGAGCAAGTCACCTGGTGACCTATGTGTGCAGGTCAAAAGTGTGTTTGTTTGGAACAAATGAGAACCCCTGATTAAATCCCATCTTGCATTCTCACCCATTGATGAGAATCCATGATCCATGCCTCCTATTTCCTCCATCCTTGAGTGTTGATTGATCTTTTTGATCTCAACCCTTCATTTCTCATTTGCTTTCCTATAAATAGAACACTATTTAGAGACAAATGGATCCATCTTTCAATTGTAAACTTATGTTGTTGAATTCACTTGCATTCAAACTCTCAATTTACTCACTTTTAGTTAATTTTAGTTCATTTTTAGTTGCATAATAGTTTAAGACATCAATTAATGGCTTACATGCATCCATCTTAGCTTGTTTATAAACTAGGGTTTGAATCTTTTAGCTTATAATTAGCTTAGATTAGCTTAGCAATTGCATATTTAGATCAATTAGATAGCATAAAATCATGTTAATTTATTTTGCATTATGTTTAATTTAGCATAAATCAAGTTTTCATCCATTTATCACAATGGTTTCATTGATTCTCTTTAAAAAAATCGATAGAAATAGGCTCACAAATCATAGGATTAGGAAAGGGTCATTGTTCCACATCAACATGACACCAATTTCAAAACGGGATAAGTTTCAAATGGGTTAGAGTAGACATTTAACTGTTATTGTAGTTTGCAATTTTTAGTTTCAATAAATGCTTATTTTAACTTTCAATTTGAATGATCTTTTTTGAGATTGAGGTTTAGTGGCTAAATTATGCTTCAAATCATCATGGATCAAGTGTTACAATCGACCCACACTGACAATCCTTGATCCACATTCTAGCGCTAGAAGGAGTGAAAACCAATAATTTGATCAATTTTTACCTCAAATTTTGTTCGTTTTCTTTTTTGTAGGATACAACGACGCCCAAATCAAATGCAACAATGCCTTTGAAGTGTGTCTCCATATATCAATGCTATCGCTATTTCAAATAGCGATGTTGATTAAATGCACTGATGTCGATTAAATAAATAACAACGCTAATTTAATATAGAGGTATCAAAGATTTTAAATGGCAACGCCCCAAATTCACTAGAGTGACGCTCGATAAAATAGCGATGCTATCATGCTCTCTGTTTTTACTGCAGAGTGATGCCCAACTCTGGTAAGAAGTTTTATAATCATTTTTTTGACATGTGCTTTAATTTTCGTAATTCGTCATATCACTAATGCACTTCTAACATTGTTCTAGTTGTTAGACTAACCAGGTTTTGTAGGTTGGATGGCATGGAGCTAAAGTGAAGAAATCCTTCTTATATTGAAATTATATGATTGTAACAAGCGTTTGATGCTTTTGGGGCAATTATAACCCAACTTTTTATGATTTCTACTTTCTGCTCTAGGACCTCACTAAATTTCATTTGGGTTTATTTAAAATGAATGCTCAAATGGGACTAAAATTGAACCCTCATCTCATCATTGTCTTTTGGGTTTAAAATTGAACAAAGCAACTTCACATTTTGTTTGGTGTATAAAATGAAGTCATCTTAGCTTAGGGGTTAAAATTTACAACTATTTGCTATGTTTTGTGATTTACACTTTTGTTGTTGAATGTGTATGCAATTATCTCGCGCCATTTGATGGCCTTGAGAAATAGAAACATTCCTTAACACTTTGTATAATCACCTACATCTTTCAATTCAGATTAAAATTGAACCCCTTTGCGAGTGTGAGAAAAAGGCATGGCGTGTGTTCTCTCTTTGTTCATACAAACGAAGATGATCAAACTATGGATGTACTTCCTTGCTATTGTTTATCCTTAAAATCTATCCTGCCTCCCCGCTTCAAAAGGAGGGAATGACCCTTGAGCGATAACGAGCTAAATCCAAGCTCTTCCAAATGACTATATAAATGTGTGGTTGCAATAAAAATTGTGATCAATGGGATGTGGTACATGATAGCTCTCCCCCATTATTTGTATGATGCATAAAGCCCTTGTTCTAAGGGTTGGGAGACCTCTTGATGGAGTTTATCATAGTATCCCCTAAACTAGAAGCCCTTATTATGAACCATTGTTTAGAATCCAAAAATCCTTAATACTTGTTGGTGCAAGAACGGTCGTTCTAAAGCTTCCCCACATTTTTACTATCCATTGCTGAAATAGAAAAATCCTTTTGATCTCCAGATTTTAAGGATTTTGAGATTTGGTGGTCCCGAGAAGTGTGTGCCATGGAGGGGAGCCAGTGTTTCCAAATCTCTAACTGTTCGCAATGTCTTAGTGTTTGGAGAAATTTGAGTGGGGACTCAACAAGTATAGAAATTTCAAACCTAGGATTATAAATGATTGTGAATCAGTTTAATACATTGCTTGGTTTCAAAATGTTACAAAAAAAAACATCCACTATCTTCTTCAAAATTTCAAACACTTTGGCTTAAATATGGATATCTTTTGAAGATAGCCTTGATATTACTGCTTGTCCTAAGGATTTCTATCTTTAGAGATTTCTAAATTTCTTGACTTATATCTCAAATTCATATTTTCCAAAGACAACATAGGCAATTATGGCTTCAACCTCATGATTTTCATGAAATGGACATTGTGAAAGTTATGATTTTTTTGACATAAACATTTAGTTTGAAAACTTAATCAAGACAAGTGATTGTGGTAAAATAAATTCATTTAAGCAAGATAAACTGACAATTGAACCCCAAATGACTATTTGGAGACCGATTGCTCTCGTTGAACAACCAGATCTTCTAGGTGCTATCATTCAACCAAACTTTGAACTCATTAATGGAGAACAAACTAATCTCATTAGTAGTTTGAGAAGCTTCATTTTTTGAACCAAAGAAATACCTACCCAGTGGAGAAACACAACCATTTTAGATGAAGAAGAGGAAGGATCTGATATTGAGGTTGGAAGGACCATTTTCCACCACCCGCATGGCAATAAATATCTTCCTTTCTTCCATAGACTTGGACTTTCCTAAATGATATCATGTAAAATTAGAATCCCCAAAAGAAGGTCTACATATCGTCATTTCAAACTTAGGCATCTTAGTTCAAAGGCAATCCAAAACCACATTTTAGCACTCTACCTCAACAGAAACAAGTTGTTAGTAAAATTTTATGAATGCACATTGAGGAAACATCCACACATGTACATGTTCTTTATGAGTAAAAAAATAGGTCTTTTTCATGATAATCAACCTATCTAGAACATTGGGTTCTTTTCATGGTCTTGAACTCCCCTAAATGATCTATCACAAAATCAAAATCCATAGGGGAAGATCTACAAGTCTCCATTATAGATGTAGGTATCGTAATTCCAAATTTAGTAGGAAGTGGGCCTTAATACTTTATCACAATCATAACCTCTATTGAGAAACCATTATGCTCGAGCTAGGAGGAACCGAACAGGTTTACATACCCACATCTATCCTCTCATTTAGGCGAACATTATTCTTTAGGATTTGAAAACTTTAGAGGTTTAACATCATTCTCACTATGTTGGTCTTGTCAAAAGGAAAGGTCCATTCTAAGTCAGCATTGGGTCAACATTTCATCCATCCCTCCATCAAATTTCATCCCTCACTTCACCAAACTTTGCAAAAAAATTGATTACATCAACACCTTTTGACTTGAACATCAATCAAACCAACCCCTAACTTATCTATTTTGTATGTGAAATGTATCCTTTTCCATGCACTTAGTTAAGTTAGTTATCCTCTTTGAACTAGTTTATATTGAAGGTCATGAGTCTACCCAAAAGATTTCCAAGTTCATAAACATCCTTTATCCTAACATCAAAACATCAAGTGTAAGTCAAAAGTGTTGTCCCAAAATGTTTGCAAAGAACACTCTCCACATCACCCATATTTTCATCTCCCATTATCATCATTTCTCCAAAAAGGCTTAGAGTGTCCCTCTTAGATTTGAGTCAACTAGAGAGTTCAAACATTACAAATCTCAACACAACTCTCCTAAAGGTGACCCAAAATTTATGGTAAAGAGTAGATCACAACACAAGAGAATAATGGAGAAAACAAAAGTTATATTTACCTCAAGTGATCCAAATCCTTTAGAATTTGATCCAAGAAGTCAAGTTACCCCATCACAACAACCTTTATCACCATCAGGGCCATATGAGATAGAATATATCACAAACAATCCATTTGAACTCACTAGGGAAGAACTCATGGAACATCAAGCCTTTGAAAATGTAGCTCCTATCTCCCCATCATTTATTGCACATAATTTGACACAAGGCTCCACAACTCCATCACTAGGGCTACATCAAACCTACATTGACAATATTGCAACAAGCCTTGCTCAAGACTTTTGTCATGCTCTTTCATTTGAAAGCAACACACTTGTGGGTACACTTGAAACCAATCCTCCATCTCACACAACCACTTGGAAACTTACCTTTGGTGCTCCTCGTATTCCCGAAGATCCCAAACAACCATATAAACCATTTTAACTTTATTATTCCACAAAAACCTCAACATATTGAGGAAACCCCTCTTCATCCATACCCATGAGTACCACAAGTGTACCCACTATCACACAAAGCAGCATAGACCAAATGTCTCAAAACAACACACAAGGGTGTGTCAATACTATATCCCAGAGTCAATCCTTAATGCAGATAGGGACATCTTTTCCCACTCCTCCAATGGGTTTATCCATACCATCAGTTTCACAAAGTACATCCATCCCATCCATCATCAATCCACCTCAAAACTATCCCTTGGTCACAAATCCCATCAATCAAGGCAATACTTTGTCCACATCCCTATCACACTTGGAAATCCTCAAGACATGGGACAAGGGAACCTTTTTAATCAATGGAATCAAGGTCTCAATATGCCCTTAACATCACAAAATATGATGGAATCATCCTCATCTTTCCCCATAGTTCCTGTTACCATGCAAAATCAAATGGGACCTCAAACTTACATTCCTCCATCTCAATCCACCATCACACAAGGAATGTTGAACCAAGGGAACCCTCCACCTCTCATCAACAATCCATTACCCATTCAAAACATCAATATCCCCAATCCATCATAGATGTCCCAACCACCTGATCCTACATTGCAAGCACATGCTTTTTCCTTACAACAAGCACAACAAGAATATCAACAAGCCTTACAACAACGGAAACAACAACAAGCAATCCTAGCAGCACATTAACAACAACAACAACAACAATCCATCCAATAGCAACAGCAACAACAAGAAGATATCCAACAAAAACAAGAAGTAGCCCTAGCAACACAACAATAGTAGGGTGATCCCACAATACTGGTTTACAATTTTTGGCCAAACTAGACACTGAAATATTTTTTTCTAACTAAATCTTCACTTTCGGGCACCTATAGTGGCTAAATCGTGAGGAATTTGAAGATGATGCAAACTAGAGATTTGTGACATTTTGTTTGTAGATTCTAATTTTATTTTTTTTCAAAAATTTTGGAATCAAATTGCACTTTTTTTCCTATCTCCTTCAAAAACTAGTTTTTTTCAGTAAACACCATTTTTAAGGAGTGACACTCACTGTATACAACATAAATTTTTTTCCATGAAGGATAAAATTCTATTTTTTTAAAATTTAGATTTGTAACTACGATATCTAGTGCTTCCAATTGGCTTCATAGTGTTTTATTGATTTTTTCCTTAATCAAGTTTTGAAGTCAAACCAATTACAATTCAGAATAGGCATATACAACTTTTGTATGTATCAAATTCAGTTTATTTTTTGTTGGATCAAGAACTTCAATATCTAGTGCACTCATATTTTTTTTTTTTTTATAATCTATTATTTTTCCATGTGTAGAACAAAGAGCTTGATTTTTGGTGAAAACCTATGTTTAATAAAACTAAAAAAACAAATACATAATAAAACCAAAACATTAAAATTCTATTCGTTGGATAGCTTGTTCTGAGGACTACCATCATCCAATTGGGTCTATGAAGTCTCCTCCATTTTCATCCTCAACCTGAGCTTCAAAGGGAAAAAATTTGGACTTTTTTGGTGCCAAAGGGTGAGAAGGTGGGAAAAGGGGGGTTTGGACGAACCAGGGGGTTCGAGCGAACTCCCTTTCCACAAAGGTTTTCTTTTTGTTTTTTTTCAGGAATGGTGGGTCCCTTCATTTAATGGGTTCGCTCGAACCAAGGTTCAAACGAGCCCTCTTTTGGTTCGCTCAAACAAAAATTTCGTTTGAACCTCTAAAAACCATCTTTTACATGGGGTCTTTTTTGCAACTTTTCCTTCCTCACTAGAATTGTAAACCACTTTTGTGGGTTTACCCAACAACAACAACAACAAGCAGTTCTAGTAGTACAAGAACAATAGCAAGTAGCCTTAGCACAACAACAACAACAAGAAGCTCAACAACAAGCCTTACTAGCTCAAAAGTATTCCCAACAACAACAAGGTTTCTATTATAATCCTTAATTGAATATCATCAATCCAAACACATTAGGAACATATACATCAACCCCTCAATTGCCTTCACATAATCTCACCCCACCATACACTCCATACAACACTTTATCATATCAGAACCCCACATACAATGCATCCATCATTCCACCATATGTCCCTCCACCAAATCCGTAAGATGATCTAGCATCGTATTTTAAGGCACTATATTAAGAAATGCAGGACCTTCGGATGGGAAAGACAAAGAAGCCCCATACACAGAATCTATTTCCCTATCCATTTGATCAAAACATTGCAATGGTACCATTCCCTCCTAGCTTTGAAATCCCCAAATTTGACAAATACAAAGGGAGAGGAAGTCTTGTGGACCATGTCAAAGAATTCAACATCATGTGTATGGAGGTGGCCTACAATGATTTATATCTAATGTGCCTCTTCCCTCAAAGTTTAATAGGTCCTGCAATGGATTGGTTTTCTCATCTACCTCCTGGCATAAAAAATTTCTAGGAAATTATCGATGAATTCATTGATCACTTCTCCTTTAATCTTGACATGGGCGTCAGTCCAGAAGAATTATACACCCTTAGACAAAAAAAAGGAGAATCTTTCAAAAATTTATTACAACGGTGGAGACAAAGAGCTAGTAAAATTAAGTGGCCTCTTCCTGATGAGCAACAAGTAGGAATCATCATAGAAAATCTAAACCCAGATCTATCCTTCCACTTAAAAATGCAATGCATCACATCATATGGAAAACTTGTCCCTACAACCCTTAACATTGAGAGAGCTATAATCTCACAAGGAAATACTCAAGCTTAAAAAGACAACCTCCCATCAACTAGTTCAAATGACAAGCCTCATGTATGGGATAAGAACAAGAATGTGACAAACAATCTAGTGTGGTAGATGCTAAGGTAATCCTACGTGCTTCGAGACTGAACAATAGTAAATTTGCTAACATCCAACTAATTGTGCAACAAACAACACCTTCTCAAAACAATCAGATCAACAACACTGACATGCAACAAAGGAAAACCAATAACAAGAACAACTATCCTAAACACAAGTACACATAGCTATCTGAACCCATCAAAACTATAATGAAAAATTTGGTAGATTCAAATTTGATCACACTTCCTAACTTTGAAAACTACCAAGAACCACAAGAGAAACCATCCTAGTATAACAAGAAGGACCTTTGTGATTTTCACAAGATCAAAGGACACAAAACAACAAATTGCATGTGACTCAAAAATATTATTCAAGACCTCATAGAGAATGATACCATATCTATTGAGGTATCATCTGGAACTAGGATCTTAAGATATAGAAGAACCCTATGCCATATCATAATAAAGAAAACATTGGAAAAGATAAGGATTAAATGAACATACAACATACCTATTCCAATTTAGTTGCTTCTTATGATAGCATCATCACTATTGTCACCATCAAAGGACATAGTGCAGAGTGTGGAGTCACCACGCGAGATGGTAAAGTCACCATCCAAGGAGTCCCATCTCAATCTAGGGAACAACCTATTTCACCAACAACAAGTACCAACAAATACAATCTCTTAGAATAGCTCAAAAAGACCTTCACACAGATATCAATCCTAGAACTGTTGAGTCTATCACCTGCACATAGGGAAATCCTTGAGAAAGCTTTATCAGAGTCATTTGTTCCTGAGGATATTGATACCAATCATTTTCAAGCTATGGTGGGCCATATCACTAATCATCTTCTCACCTTCTCCGAGCAAGAACTATCATCACAACCATCTCATAACCGTGCTTTAGACCTTGAGGTTATCATTCATAAAAACAAGGTCAAAAGAGTCTTATTAGATGGAGGTGTGGGATCAAACATTTTCTCCCTTCAGCTAATAAAAATTTAGGCTATTCAAAGGATACTATTAAGAGGGAAAAAAAATACCACAATCAAGGCATATGACGACCAAGAACAAGTATCACAAGGTATCATTGTACTTCCATTCAAGTGGGACGTCTCATTGTAGAAACTACATGCCAAGTGCTTGATCTTGATCTTCCCTATATCATCCTTCTTGGATGACCATGGATCCATTCCCTAAAAGTTGTATTTGTGGCCTATCATTGGTGTGTGAAGTTTCCTTTCAAAGGCAGAGAAATCACTAACCATGGAGATCCTGAGCCTTTACACTATTTCAAGAATTTTGAGGCCAAATTCTATAAGATACCCCAAATACCCAAGAATGATGAGGGGCCTACACCATCTACCTCATTTGTTGACCCATCATCCCTTGCATCTACCTCATAAGCAAAACCATCTATTGTGTAGAGTATACCTGACGTCAAAGCAGTGATTCAAGATGATGGTTGTGGGAACTACAAGCTAATAAAGAACACCTTTGTCTTAGGAGAGTTACCTAATTCTCCTTAGTCACATGGGAAACCCACAACTAACAACAAAGAACCCAAAACAATCAAGATGGCAGCCACTACCTTCACCAAGTGGGGGGATTTGAACCAAGAAGATATCAATGAAGAAGATATCTCTAAACTCCTCTATCAGGATGAACAATCTATCCCTGTTCTTCCCATGGAAGATGACAACAAAGGCTTACAACTAATGAAGGGATGGGGATACAACAAGAATGAGAAGCTAGGACAAAATAATAATGGTTTTCTAGAACTTATTGTTCCTAAGAAACGACTAAAGAATCTTGCTCTAGGTTGTACTACTAGCAAGGTCACCCATATTGGCAAAGGTACTTCTGCTAAATAGGCTAAGGCTTCTTCTTGCTTACCTACATCATGTGATACAACCTTAGATGACTTCCCCCTAGATGTTTCCCACCTATTTGAGAATAACACCCTCCTTATGATATCCATAACATCCTTTGTTCCAAGCAATCAACCAATTGAAATACACATAGTATATTTGAAAATGATGAAGCAATCTCAGAATTCATCAGACTCTGTGACAACTTACCACATGGGTAGATCACAAAGTAGGTTTTGACATAGAGCTAGACACAGGGGTGTACTATGGGGAGACGATTGAATCCTTCAATCGTAAAATTGATGAAATGCAACTAACATGCAAATTCTTGAGTGAAAACCACATGGTGGCACTCTTTGATCCTAAAATACTAAAAACAAGGGACACACCCAATGGTGAAAACCTCTTTGAGGCACCCAAGGTTGAGGGATTCAATCTCCCCCTTAGTGCAATGCATCCATAAAAGTCAACAATGCTAGAAAAAAAGGCCACACCAGTCAACATGGGAACAAAAGAAGCACCTAAGATCACTTTTTATGTTGAATCCCTATTGGATGAAGAATAGAATAACCTAGCAACATTCCTAAAAGAGTGAAGAGCTAACTTTGCATGGTCATACACAGATATTCCAAGCCTTGATCCTGAAGTAGTTGTGCATCACTTAGTAGTCTATCTTGAAGCCAAGCCAGTCAAGCAAAAATTAAGGAAGATACCCTCAAATAGCACTATTGGTGAAACTAGAGTTACAAAAGCTTCTTGACGTTGGATTCATCTGACCAATAGATTATCCTGAGTGGGTATCAAATGTGGTACTAGTCTCAAAACCCACTAGGGGCATCAGAATATGCATTGATTTCAGAGACCTAAATAAGGCACTCCCAAAGGATGATTTCCCTCTTCATAACATTGATCTCATTGTGGACTTAACAGTAGGGCATGAAATGCTCTCACTCATGGATGGTTTTTTAGGCTACAATCAAATCATAATCACCAAGGAGGATCAACACAAAACTGTGTTCACTTGTCCGTGGGGAACCTATTGCTGGAATGTAATGCCATCCAGGTTAAAGAATGCAGGAGAAACCTATCAAAGAGCAATGACCCCCATATTTCATGACATGATCCACAAAACAATTGAATATTATGTGGATGATATTTTGGAAAAATCAAGGAAAAGGAGTGAGCATAAACAAGTCTTAGGACCCATCTTTGACAGACTTGAAGAATACAAGGTAAGGCTAAATCCAAAAAAGTATGTCTTTGGGGTCACATCAAGGAAACTTCTTGGCTTCATCGTCTCACAAGGGATAGAAATTGATCTAGCAAAGGTAAAATCCATCCTCGACATGGAATTACCACAAAATTGAAGTAGATGAGAGGATTACAAGGAAGATTGCAGTCCATCAGAAGTTTCATCACACAACTATCAAATAAAATCCACCCTTTTTTGCATCTTCTCCATAAAGGAATAACTTACAAGTGGGATGAGAAGTGTGATAAAGATTTCCAACAAATCAAATACTACCTACTAACAACTCCAATGCTCATGCCACCAATACCAAACAAACCCTTGATCCTATATATCTCAGTAACATCAACAACACTAGGAGCTCTTCTAGAACAACATGATGAAATTGAAAAGGAAAGAGCTATTTACTGCATCAACAAAAATTTGGTGGGTTATGAAATGAACTATTCACTCATTGAGAAGGCATGCCTAGCAATAGGTTTTGCTTCAAAAAAATTCATATGCTACATGCTATCACATCAAATCAAGCTCATTACAAAGATCGAACCATTAAAATACTTGTTATCCAAAGAAACTCTCACATGACAAATGAATAAATGGTTAATGATCTTAATGGAGTTTTGCATAGAGTATGTGGAGAGAAAGGAAATCAAAGGACAAGTGATCACAAATCAACTAGTAGAGGCACCCATCTATACAAAGAACCCCTTGATATCTAAATTCCCTAATGAATTAGTGTTCCTTATCAGCCTTACAAGATAGTGGAAGATGTATTTTGATGGACTGTTCACTCAACATGGATTAAGAGTAGGTATTACTTTCATCACCCCTCAAGGTGATTGCATTCCAAAGTCATACCGACTGTCATTCTCGCGTACTAACAACATTGTTGAGTACAAAGCCCTAATCATAGGTCTAAGGATAGCGGTTAATTGGTAGATACAAGAAATGAAAGTATATGGAGATTCATAGTTGGTTATCAACCAAGTCAATGATGACTACCAAACTAAGGATGATAAGCTAACTCCTTACAAAAAAATGGTGGAAAATTTTAAGGAACTTTTTATAGAAATAACTTTTGAGCAAATTCCTCACATAAACAATAGAGCAAAAGACACCATGGAAATGATCTGATCACTACTAGACATTCCAAACAACGTCCTCCAACGTGAATTCTTGGTAGAACAACTTCTCATACCAACTTTCAAGATCCCTAAATTAGAATTTGCATGTGTCATTGTTGGTCTTGGATCCCTGTGGTATCATGAAATATTCATCTACCTAAGCAGAGGAACCCTCCCATCTGATATCACCTCAAATATTAAAAATACCTTTGTCAAAAAGGCATCTCGATTCATGATCTTAGGTGATACCCTTTACTGCTGGAGCATCAAATGGGTATTGCTACGATGTCTTAACCAAGAGGAAGCCTTGACTGCTTTAATAGAGGTAAATGATGGCATATGTCGGTCCCATTCTAGCGGTATGATGTTAGCTAAGAAACTATTGAGGATGGGGTACTATTGGCCAACTATGGAAAAAGAATCTCATCAGTACATGTGCAGAGATGTGTGTCAACAACATGGAGGTCTAATCCATGCCCCAGCTCAAGATTGCAACCCATGATCACACCCTAGCCTTTTTCATAGTTGGGGCTTGACCTCATAGGAAAAATCACCCCAAACTCATCCAATGGCCACAAGCTTATCATAACCGCCACTGAGTACTTTACTAAGTGGGTTGAAGCCATTCCTATGACCTACATAATGGGGAAAAAATTGCCAAGTTTATCCTAAACTATCAAATCTATCGCTATGGCGTTCCTCAAACCCTAATCTTAGACAATGGAACACCCTTTAAGAATTAGGATGTGAAAGAGCTATGTCAAAGATTCAACTTCCAACACCGATTCTCTACCTGTATTATCCCTAGGGTAATGGTCAAGCTAAGGCTATGAACAAAACTATCCTAAAAATCCTGAAGAAAATGGTCAACAAAGCTAGCTATGGCTGGCATTTGCAGTTGAATCCCACTCTTTGGGCCTATCGAACTAGTATACACATGCCAATAGGTGTAACCCATTTCTCCTTGGTCTATGGATCAGAAGCTATCCTGCCTATTGAGGTTGAGCTCCCATCATTGTGAGTGTCACTATAGAACCTGATCATCGATGAATAATATAGTATCTCAGTTGAATGAGCTAGAATTCCTGGACGAGCATCGTCTCGATGCTCTCAATCACTTGCAAGTATATCAAAACTGACTAAAACATAGATATAATAAGAAAATCAAATATCAGTCTTTCTAGGTAGGGGATCTTTTCCTAAAGCAGAATCAAAAGAACCTTCCGGATCAGGACAGTAAAGGAAATTTTGAGCCTAATTGGTTGGGTCCCTTTATCGTCACATTTAGCTATGGATCAAGAGCATACCAATTGTCAACACCTAAAGGAGAACCCTTGTAGGAGCCAACTAACAAATTGCATCTCAAAAAATTTTATGCCTAGTCTTGAAGGGTGTAAATCTAAAAATAGAAAAACAATCAAAAAATAATCAAAAATCCAAAAAAAATGAAAAAAGGGATTGAAAAAGAAAAAATAAAAAAAATTGTCCTCTAGTGAAAACCACTTCGATGGCACTTTGGGAAAGTATTGCATTTAACCCAAAGAAAACATCCCCCTATGTAGAAGGAAAACTCCCATTGAAGCATTTAACTTGATGCCTATTGTAGATACATCCCCTATTACGAATTGCATAGTATCATAAACAACGAATCCCTATACCATTCCTCCACCTCGACAGTTAATAAAGAACATAAAATCCTTTTTTGGGTCTTCTTGATTTAAATAAATCATACTTTTCATGATTTTATCTACAAGTTTTTCTAGCGGTCTAGCTAAAAAAAATATCTCCTGAAAAATAATCGGTGATATATCTCGACCCAATTTTCTTCATCTTCTTCCAACCCCTATTAAGGCACTTTAGGGACATTGGTTACGTCCATTTTACCAGGTTCTTTCTCTTCCAACATTTTTTCATCCTCTTTGACATATATAAACTTTTTTAGTAAGAAAAAAAGTTTATAAACTTTACTAGTAAGAAAAAAAAGTTTATAAACTTTACTAGTAAGAAAAAAAGTTTATAAACTTTATTAGTAAGAAAAAAAATATTATAAACTTTATTTATTAGTAAGAAAATAAGTACCTTGGTGAAAACCTGGAAAATAGGTGCCTTGCATAAATAAAGCACCTCCATCTATTCTTTGGCTCTTTTGTCCTATCATTCTTTGCACCACCATTTATCCATCGCCTATTTGCATCCTTATCATAGCTTGATGTTGTGAAGTATCGCGATCCATTTAGTACTACTTGGCATATTCCAAGGGTCAATTTGTCCTGCCCTTATCAAAGTAGTCTAACATGTCACACTAGGGGCACTTCGTTATGGATCATATCATTCTCTTGGATATCTTAAGGTCATTGAAAATACCAAAAAAATCCATAAAATCTCATCAAAAAATCCCAAAACATTCATAAAACATTCATCAAAAAATACAAAAACATCTACAAAATCCTATACAACTAAGATCCAAAAACATTCAGAAAATTGTAAAGGAAAAATCCAAAACATCCACACATCAAAATCCTAAAAAGGTCGAACATCAAAAATCCAAAAAAAGTTGTACCCTTGTTGAACTACATTGTCTCTGAGCTTGAATGTAAGCAAGGCCATCATTGATGTGCCCCCGAGACACCCTAGGTCAGTCTTTTAGGAGTCTGCCTTAATAAACTGACATTTTGTCACATGTGCATTTCTCATCTTATCAATAAGTTAATTCAATCAAACTACGTGGTTTTTTCATGTATAACATAGGCAAGGATTATCTTTGATCAACCCTCGAGGCCCCTAAGATAAGTATTTAGGTTAGGTTCTTGGTCAAAAAACTTGAAAAAACATAAAAACATCCAAATATGTAGAAAACCCCAAAAACATCCAAATATTCAAAAAACTCCAAAAACATCCCAATATTCATAAAACACAAAAAAATTGAAAAATTGAAAATCCAAAAACATTAGAAAACATTCAAAGCCCTAAACAACCTCAAAAAATCGAAAAACCCAAAACATCCACATAAAATTTTGAAAAGACCAAAAAAAACCTCAAAACATTTTCAAAATACCAAAAACATTGAAATATTCAAAAAAATACAAAACCACCCATCCCATCTCACTTTCACGTGTAATAACTTTCACCCATAATAAATAAATCATCACCTTCACCCTTTGGCAAAACAAATAGAAAACAAGTATAGGAAGTCATAAAGTGAGAACCTAAGTGTCAAAATATAAAGTCTAGATCGTAGGTAAATGTGTCAATGAAGTTTATATCAATGGCTTATCATAATGCTCATCATTATCCTAACATCAAACAACTACCTGATCAACATTTCCTAAGACGTTTCCTTCCTGTGATGGGCATCAGTATTAGGTATCACCTTAGCTAAATCAACCTCGCAAGACATATAGATAACACTAACTATTTATCTTTGATCTTTTCTTATGATTTATCTTAATAACCCATTCCAAGGACCTCTCAATGATGTCTATCAAAATGATTTAGAGAGAAAGGAATGGGTCATTGATCACGATCTTTCATTTGTTGTGCTTGTGGATACTCTTGTAAAATAATCTTGGTGCATACTTGCTTAGTTGTGTGTAGGAAGGTTGTTTGGAGTATGTTGTTGACTATTATGTATGCTTTGGTCTAATATATTCTAAGTTTCTAACTTACATTCCAACGAGGTTTTTCTATGTGAAGATGTGAGTAGGAACTATCTTATCTATTTACAAAGTCAAAGTCCATTACACTAGATACAACACTATCCTAGTTAACAATACCTTGATGCATCGTGTCTATATGTTATGTCAAACAATAAGGAACGACGAAAAATTCCAATCCTAAAATGTGAACAACTCATCATCTTGCATTCATCTTCATTATGCATGTCTCATCACCATCTCTAATAAAGTCTCGATGGATCATAGATTTGTTGGATTTTTGAAGCAATCATCAAAATCAGTGGTCAATCATTCTTGTTTCTTCTATCTCCTCCTGCACTGACCCGATATCATGACAATCAACAAAAACATCAATGCATCCATCCTGCATCCACAAATCATCAACATACATGAATCTCATAATCATACATCCTGAATTGTCATTTAAGTTGTAATTAATAATATAGATTTGTTATTCTAAGCATCTTAAATTGTAGCATCACATATCATAAGTTGCATCACATATCATATTATAAGCATTCATCACATTGCATTCTCATAAGCAAACATTTGCATTAACCATCCAAACATCCATATGCATACATGGTCATCTCATAAAACTACATAGAAAATACACAAAAATAAATGCATCCATAACATTTGCATATCATATTATCCATCCCATATCATATCATGAAAAGATACTAAAAAAGAATATAACATTGCATCCATACATATCATAACATCACATATCATCTCATATCGCATAGGCATAAATAAAGTGCATCCATACATGATCAAATATAAGCATTTCATATCATACAATTTCATAAACATGCAATAAGATGAACACATCATATAGAATCCGTATCCATATATATATATCAAAAAATGAATGTCATGATACAATATTTGGATCAGTTTATGTATATCAATCATAAATACAATATCCATGAGGCTATCAAAAATGAGCTCATGAATATATATATGTGTCAAAGAATGGGGCAACAAAATAAAAAAAGTGTATGTACACTAGAAGCTAGCCTTGATGGTTGCTCCCCTCTCCGGACTGCCTCTCTGGTTGATCCTCAGCCTTGGGTCGTGCATCACTCCACTGTGAATAATCAGGTTGTCTCAGTGGTGCTGACACATCTCTATGATAATGCATCCTATAATATGTTACCTCAGTCACGACCTCTCTAGAAAATCTCACAAATACAATTCTACCATGTCTGGCTGCTATCATTGCCTCTATCTGGTATCACCACTTGAACTCCTAATCTCTTTGTTTGGTCATAGCTTGTAACTACTACCTTACATGGTCCCTATCCACTGTGATGGCCACCACCTATTGTCTAGCCTGGTCTCACTTAGTAGGAATAGCCAAAATTTGTTGGTGGGCCTGATCCTGCTTACCTGTCAAAACCTGCACCTGCTGAATTTGGATATCTCTCGCATCAAGTGGTGGTGGTTGTACAAGTTTTTGTTGTACAGTCTACTGACCAACTAGTGGAGCCCCTGGAACCTACCCATCTTGGCCATCCTAGCCATCCTGTCCCTATCCCTATCCTATGCCCCTACCTACTCCTCTCCCTTTGGGTCTCCCTTGTGGAGGAGTACCCACTAGATCTATCAAGCGTTGAGGAGGTGTGAACCATGCATCATAAGTAGGCATCATTTGTGTATCCTCCTACCCCTAGTCATAGGCCCATAACTGAGCTAACAACTACATGAATCCATCCATTACCTCTAGAGCTAGAATAGTGGGTCCCCATGTGGGCACCTCTCAAGCAAACCTAGCAAAAATGGCTTTGTAAGCATCATCATACCATCTTGGCATCTGTAGTCAGGGTCACCACCTAAATGTTGTCATATCATCCAATACCCAGTGGGTGATCCCACAATACTAGTTTACAATTTTTGGCCAAATTGGACACTGATTTGGTTTTTTTTAACTAAATCTTCACTTTTGGGCACCTATAGCAGCTAAATCGTGAGGAATTTCAAGATGATGCAAACTAGTGATTTGTGGAATTTTGTTTGTAGATTTTAAATATATTATTTAAAAAAAAATTGGAATCATATTGCACTTCTTTTTCTATCTCCTTCGAAAACTAGTTTTTTTCAGTAAACACCACTTTTAAAGAGTGACACTCACCATATAACACAACATTTTTTCCATGAAGGATAAAATTCTAATTTTTTTGAATTTAGATTTGTAACTACGATATCTAGTGCTTCTAATTGGTTTTATAGTGTTTTATTGAATATTTTTTCCTTAATCAAGTTTCAAAGTCAAACCAATTACAATTCAGACATAGGTGGACCGTATAACACAACATTTTTTGTATGTATTGATTTTTTTTTTGTTGGATTAAGGACTTCAATATCTAGTGCACTCATATTTTTCAAAAAAAAAAATTGATAATCTTCTATTTTTCCACATGTGGAAACAAAGAGCTTATTTCTGAAAACCTACATTCACAAGAAATAAAAATAAATATAATAATTAAATTAAATTTATTTAAAATTATACTTTTTGGGAAGCTTATAATAAGGACTACATACTTACAAAAAATAAATTTTAAATGAATTCATTTGATCCTCCAAAAGGTAAATCAAAAGTGGTTTTTTATCAATATTTTGATAGGTATAAAGGAGACTCTATTATAGGTATGGTTTAAAACTAGAGGGGTTCTATCCAAGGGGGTTTGATCTAAGGTAGTTTGATCAAACCCTCTTCAATTGGAATGCTTTAAATGGAACTTTTTAAGGCTTAAATCATTATATTTTCTAAAAATATGTGATTTTAGCAAAAAGTAGAATCTCCCAAAAATTGCAAACCAGCTTTGTGGGATCACCCTGGTGCTAGTACGGGAGCCCAATCTACCCTATGTGCCATAGGTTAATGGCACCTTTTTACTACCAAATCATCGGATCATCTGAATCAACATCGGCCATTTGCACTATTGGTCAGAGCACAACTATATACTCCCATGCCCAAATGTGAAGCAGGGTCACCCCTGCACCAATGGCTTTGTCGTCGCAATAGAAAAAGTCATGCATGTCATGATATAATGAGGCCAACATCACTGTCCCCCAATCAAATAAAGTCCTCCTATGGAGCATCATGTGCCACACTAGGCCCCATCCTAGGTTGAACTCTTTTCTCCGTCGATCTGGAGCAACCAAACCTGAAATGATGGCTGCAATAATCAATCAGAATGTCGGCACATGACCTCTATACATCTTGAGGTTGATCTATATAATGTGACTAGGGAAATATTCTCCAACTCCATCACCTTGTAACAAACATCATATCCGGTATCAACATCATATATCACTTGCTCACCATGTATCAACAAATGTAGAATGTGCCATCCCTCCTCTAAGGTAACTATCACCTCGCTTGTCGGAAGGTGAAATGATGAAGTCTCACTGTGCCATCTCTCGCACAGAGTAGTCATCATAGCTAAATGAGTTTGGACAATGGGAACATATGCAACATACCAAAGGTTGATCTCTCCTAGGTGCTCCTGATGTAACTATGACAAATCGCCCAATCTCTCCAAAACTATGGGCCTATGCTCATACGACATCATTGGTGGAATGACCTACACCCACGAAGCACACAACGTCAAAAATCAAAGAAATTTGACTCAATTTGGGATTTTCAGCTCAAAAATCACAATACTGTTGCTATTTACAATAGTGTCGCTATATTCAAATTCCTAATTGCTACGCTCAAAGGCATTTCAAATTGAAAATCACAAAGTGCATTTCCAAACATAGGGGCGTATCAATTTAAGCTTTGGAAACCTTAACCCTAATTTCCAAATCTAGAAGTCTGTCGCTATATACACATGTGTCACAATTTAAAATTCAAAACCCTAATTTTAAATCATGAACTGTGTCACTATATACAAATGTTTCGCTATAATTCATTTTAGCATCGTCGATTCTCAAATGGGTGTCACTATATAGTGACGCTACCAAAGTTTAAAATTCAAAGTGTAATAAATGCACATCAAAATGTCAAATTTCAAATCAAGTTTTGAGTTACATACCGATGGTCTTGAGCTTAGAATCCGTTGATGCTCTCAAACTCGGTCGGAAATGTGTCGTGGGGGCTATCATCGTGCCATTTTGTTGGAGGGTCGGAGCTCAAAACAACAAGAATCTCTATGGTGTGAATGCACAAATAAATTGAAAGTGACCCTTCTTGGCTTATTTATGCTAGAAAATTAGGGTTTTTTTACCTTAATTTCACATTCAAGCTAGGGTTTATCATCATTTTTACCAAGTTTTCCAAACTAGACCTTATTTTGAATTTTTTTTGCGTTTTTGCCATAATTCTTGCATCCCGGAGTCTTTTTGGACCCCCTAGGGCAGCTTTTCACCCTTGTCAAGAGATCAACCCAAAATTCAAAATTTCCACCCAAATTCTCAAGGGGCAAGGGAATCAGCTTTATCCTTCTACTAGGGCATCAAAAAAATCATTTTTTTATTTATTTAAGTAGCAGTTCTTATCCAAGGAGCATAAGTCTTTGAATTGAAGCAATAGGTACCTCGCTTCAAAGAGGGGAAAAATGTAGACACTGAAAAATGTCCTAGATGATATCATACACTCAAATCAGGTTTACTAACATCATTTCCTCTCGAAACCCATCCTATTTTCGCTTAATTCATTGAATTAGCCTAGCTAATTAATTAATTGCATCATTTTCATCTATTAAGATAACACATTTAATTAGGTTAATTCACCTCCTTTCACACTAACATTTCATCTCATTAAATTAAATAGATCAAAATATTTAATTTAATTCCCTAAGTCTTCTAATTTAATTAAATAACCCTAAGTTATTTAATTAAATGTGATTTCATCTCTCCCCCATTCATTAAATCATTTAATTTAATGAATATCACTTTAATTCTTTAAATCCCCTAATTGTATGATTAAACCTTGTTTAATTAGCAATTAAAATAATCTTCTTCCAAAAGGGAATATTCCCATGGAATATTCCTTATCCTTTTTTTTCACAATTAAAACTTTCTTTTAATTTGAAAAATATATTTATCCTCACCCATGAGAATATTCTCTCTCCTCTAGTCATCTCACTTGGCTTCTTGAACAAGCTAAACTTGTGACCTCTTGAGCAAGTCACTTGGTGACCTATTGATGAATGACAATGACTACCAATTATCTACATTGTTGATTCCAATCTATTGTATGGCATAAGACCAACTCCTTTCATTTCAATCCAAAAGGTTCTAAACTTGTGCAATTCAAACAAAGTAGTATGATCACATAAAACTTCAACAGTTACCAAATTTACCATTATAAACTATCAGCTAACACAATAAAGAAAACAAAAGTTCATGCATCACTTTGTCTTTAAGGATCTTCAATGGTGGTTCTTATCATTGTTTGAAACATGTCTAAATAATGTGTGTAGGTGCAATATAAAGTTGATATGAGGTCCACGCCAATGAAGAAGAGAGCCACAACAAGGTGGCCTACATGTTAAAGAGAGGTTACATTCCCCCCTGAAGAAGAACTAAATGTAGAAGTGGAGATAGTTGTGGTAGTTAGTGCTCCATCAGGCAGGCGGACAACAACATCATGACATTGGGAATTGATAATGAATGAAATAGATAATCAACAAACAAATAACTAATGCAAGTGGTGATATTATAGGGGAGTGTTGGTTATACTAATTTTATATTTTGGCTGCATGTTTTAATGCTACGGGCCATTAACAAGCAATGTGGCTTGTATGTTTGTGGTATCATATGTGCTTTGAATATTATATGACATGTAATACTACAAATAACCATTTGTGTATGGGACAAATATAAACCAATTATAGTATAATTTTGGCGGTACAGTGATTCAAGTACACTTGTTGGATTGTATGTTTGGGGTATCACATGGGCTTTCAATTGTGATGTAATATTGTTTGCTATCCCCTTATTATTCAATTATTCATTGCAAAATAATGCAACTTGCAATTTACTTTTTATATTTGACCGTTACTACAAAATATGCAAAGGGTTTGACTAGTTCTCATTTGGAGGGTTTTCTATCATGCACTTCTATTTGTATGTTCTTCATTGCACAATCATTCATTGTGCACATCTAAATTTTATAATTGATTAGTGTAGATAAATATGATGTACATAGATTATTGCATGTACATACATAGTGGATGTCCATATGTATGTACATGCACTAATCTATGTACATACATACCTACGTTCATATATATGTATGTGCACAATAACTTTGAACACTCGTATTAGTTTAATCTTGAAGGTTTTATGCCATGCACTTGTATTATTTTGTTCTTTTGTGCACAATCATTCATTGTGCAGATTTTTATTTCAAAAATATTTAGTGCACATATATATAATATATATCTATATGTACATATGTATCAACATATGTATTTACATATGTATGTGAACACATCTGTACATATTGCATATACATGTATGTGCATACTTTTGTACATATATGCATATACATATGTATACTTATGTACATATATGTAAAAATATGCATAAACATAAAAGTACATATATACATATACATATATATATATATATATATGCATATACATATTAAAAGCATAGGTGGCACAGGTGGGAGGTTGGGTGGGCTCCCCCTCCCTCCTTTCTTTTCTCGTCTCTGCACTGACATGCAAGGAGGGCCAGCTAGGTGTCGAGGTGGCAAAAAGGAAGGGGCTAAGGGGGACATAGACGAGGGTGACTTGGAGGTGGTCACGTGATGGAGGCGACAACTCCCTTCCCAGAGCTCGAGGATGTCATAGGTATCATTCTCTGAAGGTCAATTAATGTGAATTAATTGTGGAACATGTGGAGGGAAGTCATTAGTAAGGGAGGCGTCAGCTTAGTACATGGAAATAATCGAACGGTAAAGCTTTAGTGGGAAATTCATCCCCTTAATTCCATTCATTTGTGTTGATTATATCAGTTAGTGTCGATTTTAGTGGCAAAATTTAGTAGCAGAATTCATTTATTCTAGCGGTGGCGTTCATGGCAAAGCGTTCTTGCTTTGTCATCGAAGTTTCCATGGATGGCATGGAAAAGTTTGTTGCGGACATGCCAATCTCTCTGAAATCTTCGGCTAGACAAGCCTCCTTCAAAGAAGTTAAAGACCAACGTCTGAAGTGGATTCTCACAAACAAGGACCCGTTAGTCTTGGTGGTGACAAAAATGATCCTGGGAGCTGGTCATTTAGTGAACAAGGAGTTCGATAGGGACAATCTTCACATCTCCTCCTAGTTTTTGGGCATGTGCAGGATCATGGTATGCCAAACAGGCCCTTAAGTGGCAGAAAATTCAGAAAAATCAGTGTTAGGCAACTTGACGTAAATATTTGAATAAGTTATCTATATTATTTCAAAAATATGTAAGAATATAATTTATAGAAAATTGAATGTAGTTTCTAAAATACTAGGTTTATTTAAAAATAAATAAAATC